>JASTWR010000465.1:0-72500 GCA_030770355.1 Harpagoxenus sublaevis
CATGTTGGTTTGACTGAAAGATGGAACGCATTACGGCCGCGAGCCGCCCCACGCCTTGACCGCTTCTCCGTCTGTTTCGATATTTATATCGATCGGCAAGAAACACAGTTTGACGATGGGTCGCTTGTATTCGGAGCGCGCGGTTTTGACGGTGACAACGCGTGTCAGACCATCCTCCCCAGGATGACAAGCAATAATGCGTCCGAGTTCCCAATGACTGGGGGGAGCGAGCGGATTACGGCATTAGCACGATCCGGACCGACGGTGGACAGATTTTTGTATAACGCGCCACTTCGGGCGTTGTTGGAGCGTATGCAAATAATCGCCTACCCACGACCTCCAAAAACCTTCAGAAATTCGTTGCACTAGTTGCCAACGCGAGAGCCGATTCTCGGTTATGTCGAGTACGCTCGGCTCCGGGATTGCAACAAGGTTGGCGCCGATCAAAAAATGACCGGGAGTAAAGGCGCGGTAGTCGTCGAGACTATCGGAAATTGATGTGATCGGTCGCGAATTTAGGCACGCTTCGACACGGCATAATAGCGTAATCATCTCCTCGCATGTAAGCGTGTGAGATCCTATACATCGCTTTAAGTGGTATTTCACGCTACGTACTCCGGCCTCCCATAATCCGCCGAAATGTGGAGCCGCAGGAGGGAGGAAATGCCATGCTATTTGATCGCCTGCTAATTTGTAAAAAAATTTGGATCGCGCACGGCGGCGTTACAAGCGGCGGCGGAGTTCTCGTTCGGCGCCCTGAAATGTCGTACCATTATCTAAGTACATGCTATGGGGAAGTCCGCGCCGCGCGACAAATCGGGTAAACGCCGCAAGGAAGGCCGCCGAGCTGTAATCGCTTACCAGCTCTAAATGAATCGCTTTCGTGGTCATACAAATGAATAAGGAGATGTAGGCCTTGTGAGCCTTATGACCTCGTCCCTTTGCAGACCGCACGAGTATCGGTCCTGCATAATCGACTCCGATATGCTCAAACGCGCGCAAAGATCGATTAACTCTGACGTCGGGTAAGTTACCCATGAGCTCCGCCGGCACCATAGCCTTTTCGCGAGCGCATTTAACGCATCGGTATAGGACCGCCCGTACACACGGTTGCCCTTGCGCGCAAAAGCCAGAACTCGGTACGGAGATAAGCGAGGGTAATATGAGGGCCTCCGTGTAGCGTGTTATGGTGAGCGTGCGATATGATGCGAGATAATAACGGATGGGACGCTAAAACGATCGGATGTTTGGTTGACTCGGGAAGATCGGATTTTTGCAGTCGCCCTCCGACTCGTATCAGACCCTCGGTGTCGAGATACGGATTAAGAGCGACAAGTGAACTTGATTTAGGTACGCGTTCGTTTCGTTTGAGACTCGCAGTCTCTTGTGGAAACAAGTCACCTTGAATGGTTTTGAGCCAAAAGATCTTGGCTGTTTGAATTTCGCGTGGAGTTAGTGCGAGCGATTGATTGATCTCAGCACCGGTTTCGGTGTGGAATTGAGGCGAGGAGCGAAGGATTTTTGTGAATCGCATAATATAGGCCGTCACGGTAAGCAGCTTAGACCATGAAGAATAGCGCGTCGCGAGATCCCATAGTTCAACACGTGCGACGCAAGCATGTATGACGACGCGGTTTTCGCTCAATATTTCAGCTTCGGTTGGAGACGAGCATGAGGTCGGCCAATGCTCAGGGGATTGTTTTAGCCAGGACGGCCCTGACCACCAAAGGGTGCAATCGGCAAGCTCGCCAGGGCGCAAACCGCAAGATGCGCAGTCGGCGGGGTTGTCCGCCGTCGGAACATGATTGCTGCCGGTAGCAGACTTTGCGTCTTGGCGACTCGATTTGCGACAAAAACCTTCCATCGTGACGGAGGCTGTTTAAGCCACGCTAACACGATCCTTGAGTCGGTCCAACAGTGGTGTTGGAAGTTTTGAATGTCGAGATTCGAAAGAACAAATGACATTAAACGTGCTAGAAGCACCGCGCCGCAGAGCTCTAGTCGTGGCACGCTTAATGTCTTGATTGGAGCGACCTTTGATTTCGCGACGAGAATGTACACGGTAACGGGGCCGTCTCTTGGTACGAGACGGAGATATACGACCGCGGCGTACGCCTTTGTGGAAGCATCCGAGAACCCGTGAAGTTCGCAATGAGCGATATTGGGACCGTAATTTGTCCAGCGAGGGATCGAGATGAGTTTCAGACGCGGCAATTGATTGTGATATTCGCGCCATTGTTCTAACAGATCGCACGGCAGCACGTCGTCCCAATCATGTTTCAATGACCAGAGGCGTTGCATAAATATTTTCGCGACCACGATAACGGGAGTTACCCACCCCAACGGTCAAACAATTTCGCGATGGTGGAGAGAACCGCCCATTTGGTCTGCCCCCGCATTCGGTGTAGTCGTGACCCGGAAATGGAAGGAATCGCTTTCTGGATTCCACGCGACGCCTAATATCTTTAACGGCTCGTCGACGTGTAGATCCTTGTCACGCGCAAGGCCATGATCGGAAGGACCAATGTCGGACAGTAACTCGGGACAATTGCTTGCCCACTTGTGTAGCCGGAAACCGCTCTTTTCCAGAAGTGCAATTAGTTGATCGCGAATTTGAAACGTGAGTTTACGGTTGTTCGCTCCGAACGTACAATCGTCGACGTAGATTTGACGAAGTAATACTATAACGGCCAACGAAAATTCAGCTCCGTAGTCCTCGACGAGCTGTAGAAGTACGCGAAGTGCGAGGTACGGGGCTGAAGCAGTGCCGTATGTAACGGTAAGCAACCGATACTCCGCCACTGGCTCGGAAGGCGACGAGCGCCATAGAATTCGTTGGTAATCCACGTCGCGAGTGTCGATGAGAATTTGCCGATACATTTTGGCGATGTCGGCAGTACAAACGTACGGATGTTGACGCCAGAGCAAGATAACTACGACCAGGTTATTTTGTAGTTTGCGACCGATTAACAAATGATGATTTAGCGAGGTGCCGTTCGATGTAACTGCAGGAAGCGTTAAACACGACCCGAAGTTGCGTGGTAACGCTGCTTTCGCGAAAAACAGCGTGGTGCGGAATGTAATAAATTTGAGAGTTACTCGATTTTGCGTCGGTGTCATTAACCTTGGTCATGTGACCGAGCTTCTCGTATTCCTCTAGGAATTCGCGATATAACGCGGCTTTATTTGGCTCTCGAAGGAGTCGACGTTCCGCGCGGTATAAACTGGACAACGCGGTAGCGCGGGATTCACCAATGTCTATCGGGGGACCGTTTTTGAACGGTAACCGCACGACGTATCGTCCCTCCGGCGTGCGGGAGTGAGTGGCGGCAAAATGCTCTTCGCATTGTCGCTCTTCGGGACTTAAATGGTTTTCGTGAGGGACTTCTTCGATCTCCCAAAATTTACGAAGATCGAGATCAAGGCTTTCGAGGATTGTTCCATGATTCGCATGAACGGAATCAGGGTGGAGGGATCGGGCGGAAGAAACCGGTCCGGAAATTATCCACCCGAGTGTCGTGTTCTGAGCGATGGGCTCGTTATCGGCTCCTTTACGGACGCCTTCTAAAATAAGCATGCCGTACAAATCGGCTCCGATTATTAAATCGATTGGATCAGAGCTCATGGGATTCTTATCCGCCAACGTCAAGTCAGAAATGTGCGCCCATTGTAGCGTCGATTGAGCGCGATTTGGTGCGTACTTTGAAGGCGATTGGATTACGTACGCGGTAGTCGAGTAGGCCGGTTTGTCGCCAAACGATGGGGTTACGCGAATACGTGCGACGGAATGCGACAACGATTGCGAGTCTCCAATGCCGGTAATACGTGTAGTTTGTTTTATTTTCGCGAGACGCAACCGTTGAACAATATTTCCGGAGATTAAAGTCGCAACGGAACCTTGGTCGAGCAGAGCGCGGGCGTAAACAAAGTGACCTTGTGGCGAGTAAACACGCACTCGAGCGGTTGTTAAAAGTACGGTTGACTTCGGCATTATCGTCTTCGAAATTAAATGAGACGCGATCTTGTTATCGTTGTCGCTGTCTTTTGATGCGACGGTAGGAACGGATTCTACGCTGGGCGATTTTGCATCGTCCGTGAAATGTAGTAGGGTGTGATGTCGCTTATGACAAGTTTTACAGGACCGCACGTTTTTACAATCCTTTAGCAAATGATTACGCCCGAAGCAATTAATACAACGGTTTTCCCTTTTTACATACTCGTATTGCTGCGACGGAGTATATGCTAAGAACGACGCACATTGATACAATAGGTGCGCGGATTTGCATATCGGGCACGCAAGGTTTGCAGCTGTTGTCGAATGGGAAGCGATAGATTTCGATTTCGGCGACTTTTGTGAACCGTCGGTGGTTTTCTCGGATTTCGAAGGCGAGATCGCCTCGAAAGCGCGGATACGCGATTCTAGGAATTTATCCAACTCGTTATAGGTGGGATAATCGACCGTTTCGCTCATTTGTAATTCCCATGCTTTTCGGTTAGATTTATCGAGCTTTTGCGAAATCAAAAAAACGAGGATATCGCTCCAAGTGTCGACGGGACGATCGAGGTTTTTAAGCGCTTGAACCGAGGTGTTTGCTTTGTCGCGCAAATTCTGAAGGTCTTTGAAGGTTTCGGACGCGATCTGTGGCAACGAAAATAACGTTTGCAGATGGCCGTTAATTAAACGACGTTTATTTTCATACCGCGACGAGATGAGATTCCATGCCACAGTAAAATTCGCGTCGGTAATCGCGAGGTGGGTGAGCGCGCTATTTGCATCTCTCGATAAACTCGAGCATAAATAATGCATCCGATCTACATTTGATAACGTTTTATTATTGATAATCATCGATTTAAAGCGATCGCGGAAGCTTTCCCAGCGGTCGAAAGATCCGTTGAAGATCGGCAGGTTGATCCGCGGAAGCTGAGCCGTGGGACGGAGGATTGAATTTGAAGCGTGACTTACATTGAGGTCGACTACGTCGCTGTCAGAAACCTTGGCCAGTACCTCGGACATGTAGTCCAGAGCCTCGTCAAACTGGTCCTCGCAGGCTTCGAACTGGTCATTGCAGTAATACGGCAGCTCCTCGGCGGTGCTCACGTCGAGGGATGCCCGGATCTTAGCGTCCAAGTCCCGCGAAGTCGAGAACTTCTCTTTGAAAGCTGCGATTCGGCTCTGCACCACCGCCTTCGTCATCTTGGCTTGACCCAATTTTTTGAAGTTGGATAGGGCGCGAGATATTGATCCCATCAATTGGCTCTGCTTTGCCAGGAGCTCGTCTTGTGAGGATGCCATGGTGAACGGGTATCGTCACTGAGCACTCCGAAAGTCGTATGGTACGATTCGTCTTGACTCCGAATCCGGCTCGAAGGACCAAAATGTGCACTCGCGACCGGGTATCGTTTGTTGAGCGCGGTGGGCTGGTATAGCCTTGTAATAAGACCCGGCAGTCAAGGTACTTAGGATCGATAGGATCGAGAAAACGACGTTTATTCGGATGTGCTGTATATTGGTATTGACTTTATTCGTTAGTTACAACTGGTACAAAGGTTTCTGAGAGCGAGCGGTATGTCAGCTGAATTTCGGAGCGGTCGCTAGAGCGCGCGAGGAGGGGGAAGATAGTTCGAGAAATAACGAGATTATTTTTGAGAAACGGAGCTGGCTTTCGTGGAAATTTGGGGGAACTCCAGGCGCTGACAAGGTCTCGCGCGTAAACACGTGAAACGACAACACGGCGAGGAATGCGGGTCGATGATCGCAATTTAACATATGAGATGTTTCGCGATTCCCGAACACAGAATATTTACAGAAAAATCGAAAAGCAGTTTCCGCGAGCAACGGAAAGAAGAGCGTGAGTCCGCGAGCAACGGAACGTTAGAGCGATCGAATAAGACGAGCTATCTTTATTTGCAATAAAGGATACACGGTCCCGGTACTGTATCTAACGATCGAGTGAGTCGCGGTCGCGAAGCTCGGGGTTTTTATACTCTTTCTGTTTCGAGAAAATTCTCGACTCTTCGTGTTTCGGCAATAGCAATTAGCGAAAACAGATGATCCGCCGGAGGTCGGCCGGATGATCACCTGTTTAGGAAATTTGACTCATCGCTCTGTCTCGAGTATGTACAACGCGCGCTGAGATACCCGAGACAAGAGCGTTCAGAAAAACACGAAACCGTTTTTCAGCTTTCTCGAAAGGCTCGAAATAGCTCGCGATTCCCGGACAAATTTATTGATTTCTATCGCCGAATTTTATATTCGGTGTATTAGTGGTTTTAGATGAATAATGCATTCTCAAACAAAAACGATTTAATTTAAACTTGTTCTGATGTACTCAAAGGCAAAATAATTGAAAAGGTGAAGCGTGCATCTGTTTTTTCGGCGTTGGTTGATGAGGCTGCTGATATTAGTAGTACAGGGCAAATATCAATTGGTGTTAGGTATCAGCGTTGTGATAAAAAAAAGCCGATAATTTTGAAGAATTTCTGGGATTTGTACCACTGCAAGAACTAAACTCTAAATCCATTTTAGAAACCATTATTTTATTTCTAGAGAATTGCGATTTGGATTTAAACCAATACGTTGGCCAAGAGTATGACGGCTGTGCTGCAATGGCTGGTCACATAAGTGGCGTCCAGAAACTAATTAATGACAAGTATCCTATGGCGCTGTTTTTCCACTGTGCTAGCCATATATTGAATCTTGTCATCAATGACCTAAACGATGTCAATAAAGTGAGAAATACTGCTGGGACAAAAGAAATTATAAATTTTTTTAGGGAGAGTACTTCGCGACGGAACATAATTCTCAATATCTCTCTGTTTTGTGAAATGCTCTGGTTGGCAAAGTACAAAAGTATCAAAATATTTTCTGAGAATTTTTCGACAATCGTACGAGCTTTAAAGAAACTTTCAAAGAACGCATCAAACTCAAAGACGAAGGTCAAAGCTCATCAACTCTACACGACTGCAACAACTCCAACCCACATTGTGACGCTTCCTAGTCATTGCCATTTATTCCGCCAAACTTGAACCTATGTGCAACCAACTCCAGCAAGTAAACATGAACATAAAGGCAATAAACGATCGCGTGGTGAAATTAATAAATGTACTCAATCTCACCGCAATAATGCCTTGATACAGTTCACTGCCATCTTTGAGAAATCTCAACAAATTTGTGAAGAACTAGGTATTGAATTTAAACGTCCTCTAGTGGCTGCAAGACAGACTCAAAGATCGAATCAACCTTCTAAAAATGTAAAAGATTTCTTTAGATCTATCTTTATTTCTTACTTGGACATTATTATTTCTTCTCTGAGAGATCGTTTCTCTTCTACGCACGAAAAAGCATTTTCGCTTATACAGCTTCACCCAGATGCTATGAAAAAATTGGATAAAGTATCATTTCTTGCTGTTGCAGAAGACATAAATAGTTTTTACGGAGATATTTTATCGCCGAGGCTACCACATGGTATGAGATGTTGAAAAATAAAGCAACATCAAATGATTCCCTCGAGTACGCAGATTTGATTTGTCAAGCAACACATTTCTACCCAGCTGCAACTGAGGAAATCAAAATTGGGCTGACTCTTCCAGCGACAACATGTAGCATTGAACGCTCATTCAGTACATTACGGCGAGTCAAGACTTGGAATCGGTCTACGATTGGAAACGAGAGGCTAAGTGGACTCTGCATGCTCAGCGTTCATAAAAAAAGAGTGCAAGAGGACAATGAATTTATTGATGATGTGACAAATAAATTTGGGAAGCAACCACAACGGCTCAAGTTTTTGTTCCTGTTGAGTAATATGTTCTCGTACTCTCCCTCTTGAAAGCCGCGCGCCTGCGTGCGCAAATAACCAACGCTTCTCGATACTATCCAGAAGCTTATATGTATCCTCACTAGAGGCGCCGAAGCGAGAAAAAAGCGGAAGTCTGCCAGTCGAAAAGAAAGTTTTTTTCGCTCTCGGTCGAACTGTTAACGAGTTTATTAAAAATGTATATCTGTTCTGCATATAAAAACACAACGTGCATATTTACCCTCCTTACCCTAAAAGACCACAGCGCCAACAGGTTATGGGCCCAGCCATCTGGCTGTGCGAAAGTTGGTGAGAGCGGATAGACGTAAAATAGTGTGGTTTGAATTCTCGATCCGGTCGAGAGTTTCGAGTATGTGCATAATCGAGTTTCTTGCTCGTCAGCAAGATTTCCGACGAAGTATTCGTAAGACAAACCAAAAAATTAAATGAATCAAATTTTCTATTTTGGAAATTCTAGATGAAAAATGTGTTTATCGCGGAGGGAGTCGACGACATAATGGACGGCACGAAAACGTTGGCAACAGAGACAACAGCGGGGGCCCGGATTGCCTGGAAGAAAGAAAACGCGAAGGCGAAAGTCTTAATCTCGACGATGGTCAGGTTAGGTTAGGTCAGGTTAGTCAACTAGAGTCGCTGATCACGTGCGACACGGCCAAGGAGATGTGGGATGCTCTGTGTCGAGTGCACGAGCAGAAATCGGCATCGAACAAATTGTTCCTAACGCAAAAGTTCCACCGAATGACGTCTGGTGATACGGTCGTGCAGCACGTGTCAAAAGTGAAAAACATGGCGGGCCAGCTAAGAGACGTAGGAGAATCGGTATCAGACACGATAATCATGGCGAAAAATTCTTGCGAGTCTATCGCCGAGGTACAATGCGTTTCAGACCGTGTGGGACAACGTGCAGGAGGACAGGCAGACGCTCGACAACTTGACCGAGAGGCTTATCCGCGAAGAAGCGAGGCTCGGAAATGGAAGTGACGCAGTAGAAACGTTGGCCGTTAGCAAAAGTGGTGCTGCGAAAAATAAATCGCAGAAAGAAAGAAAATTGAGAAATTGACGCTCGAAGAAAGATGTGGAGTGCTACAAGTGCAAAGAAAAAGGACACTTCTCGCACGAGTTCCCGACAAAGAAAAAGAACAGTGAGCGTGAGTGCCCGACAAAGAAAAAGAACAGCAGATGAGAGAGATGACAGCGGATCGCGAAATTATGCGTTCGTAGCATTGCAACACGGAGTGTAACACGGAGACGCGAGGAGGACCGAAAACGCGAGAAAAAAGCGTGAGTCTCTCTGACGAACAAGAGAAGCGATTGTTGAAGGTCGACAAAAGAGATGCCTGGCTAATAGATACTGGGGCTTTACGACATGTCTCTTTCCGACGGGAGTGGTTCGAAGATCTACGTCAAGACGGTGGCAGCACTGCGGGGCTCGGCAATGATAGCGAGTGTAAAATTGGCGGAGTTGGTACAATTTGAGTTGAAAAATACATCGATGGTCGATGGAGCGAGTCGCGTATCAAAGATCTGTTATATGTGCTGAACATACGAAAGAACTTTTTCTCCGTGGGTGCCTGTACAAAAAAGGGGCATGAAGTAAAGTTCGACGGGTCTCGAGATTCTTGAGTAACGTTGCACGGAAAAGTGTCAGTGGTCGGAGTAAAACAAAGCAACGCGTTGTATCGCATGTTTTTCCAAGTGGTGCTACCGCGAGAAAGAGACAAAATGTACGAGAACGTGTCGGCGGTTGACTTGAAAGTGTGACACGAACGCCTAAGCCATGTCGGAAGCCGTGCGCTGCGTGAAATGGTGGCACGTGGTCTCGTGGACGGTGTGAAGCTGAAAATGTTCGAGAATTCTTTCTGTAAACCTTGTCAGCTCGGAAAATCTCACCTGCTGCCGTTCCGAAAGAGACTGGGGAAGCGTAGTGTGAAACCGGGAGAGTGCGTGCACACAGATGTGCGGACCTGTGCAGGTCGAGTCACTGGGTGGCGCGAGATACTATGTTGTTTATAGATGACGCCTCTGCTCCACTCAGTATCTCGTTGAACACTACGTCTCTCGATACAGTTACAGTTTTCTGCACGGGATCATACAGTCGATAATTCGACGATTCACCCTGATATCCCACCAGTATCATCTTTTTCGTTTTGTCGTCGAGTTCCTTCCTGAATTGCTTGGGTATATGAGTATAGGCCACTGACCCGAAGATTCGCACGTGTTGCAGATCGGGCTTTTTTCCGGTCCACATCTCATACGGCGTATTGACCTCTTTCCAACTTGAATGTATTGTGCGATTAAACACGTACACCTCCGTACTCACTGCTTTTGCCCAGAGATTTTTTGGAAGATCCTTGGCCCGCAGCATTGTTCGAGCGCACTCGAAAATCGTCTTGTTCGCTCTTTCCGCCTTCCCGTTTTGTTGAGGAGTATGCGACGCTGTATTCCCTATCGTGATTCTGCGTTCCGTCATATACTCGCTCATCCTGTGGTTCTTGTACTCACGGCCGTTGTCAGAGCGCACTGTTTTAACACCTCCTGAACTTGTTCACTAATACGTTCTTGTAGAGTCTGCATTTTTCGAACAATTCGTCTTTGTGTCTCAGAAAGCACGTAGCAAAACCGAACGACATCAACTTGGATGAGAGAGTGCTTGTTCTACCCAAAACTGGTCGTAACGACGATGAAATTATCGAAATCGATGATGATGACGATGAAGACGTAGAAGACGGTTTCGAGGACGCAATGCCAGCTCAGCAAGAGAGAAAAAGCGAAGATCGAAATGTGCAGCAAGCGGCAGCAGAGCAGCGTCAGCTGAGAGATCGTCAACAACTCAGAGCACCAGACAGATACGAGGTGGATTTTGTGGAATACAAGCCACCGGTGGCATTCCACGAGGCTGTTAATAGACCAGACAGTTAAAACTGGCTGAAAGCAATCGAAAGTGAGCTACGAGCTCACGAGAACAATAAAACATGAATGTTGGTAAAAAAAAAACATGAAGGTCATAGACTCAAAATGGGTCTTCAAGGTGCTGCGTGGATCGTCGGGAGAGTCTCGATTCAAGGCACGTCTTTGTGCCAGAGGATTCCTACAGCAGCAAGGAATCGACTACAATGAAACTTTCGCTCCGGTTGTACGCTATGACTTGCTACGGTTATTTCTGGCTCGAACGACACAAAAAGTCCTCGAGTTAATCCAGTTCGATGTCTGCACGGCGTTCCTTCATAGCGAGCTGGAAGAGGAAATTTACATGAAGATTCCGGATGGTCTGGTCGTCGAAGAAAAAGTGCGCGAGAGTGAAAGTGTAGTGTGCAAACTGAATAAGTCGCTATACGGTCTCAAACAGGCACTGAGGTGCTGGAACCGTAAGTTCCGTGCGTTTTTGAAAAAGTTCAAGTTTGTCCAATGCGACGCCGATCACTGTATTTTTAAAGGATGTATCGAGGGTTTAGATGTATTTCTGGCTTTGTTTGTCGATAACGGGCTTGTTGCTTCAAAGTCCGCGCGTGTGTTGAATGCAATAATTGGTTTTTTAAAAGGCGCATTCAAAATAACACTAGAAGACGCGACGAAATTTGTAGTTTTACAGATAGAGCCAAACAGAGCGAATAAAACGATGTTTATTCATCAGACTGAATACGTTGAAAAAATCCTTGAGAAGTTTGGAATGAATGCCGCGAAACCAATGAGTATACCGGCGGATCCGCACGCAATTCTGCACGCAGTAGAGTCTGACGAAGAAATCGAGAATGTTCCGTATCGCGAAGCGGTGGGTTCACTGATGTTCCTTGCTGTCGTATCGCGTCCGGACATAGCTTTAGCGCTTAACACGGTGTCAAAGTTTTTAAACAAATATAGCCTTGCTCACTAGAAAGTGGTAAAACGCATTTTTTTCGTATCTTGTCAGCGCAAAAGATCTTGGCATAATGTATAGAAGTGACGGAAAAGAGCAGGAACTTGTCGGTTTTTGCGACGCCGACTACGCCGGCGATATAGAAACGCGTCGGTCCACTACGAAATACGCTTTTAGTCTAGCAAACGATCTAGTAACGTGGTCAAGTAAACGACAAAAACTAGTCACGCTGAGCACTACTATAGGTATGTAGTTCTTTAAGTAAATGCATCAAGCATGTCATGTTATATTTGCGGAGCTAAAATTTCCGAAATAAATAACATTAATAATTTAAGAAAGAAAGAGATTTTAATATTGATAATACATATAAATATGGTCTGACAATATATTCCATTTTTCAAATGTATTTTACATATAGCTTATCGGCTTACTTTTATGAAATAAAAAAGTAAATTTTTTTATTATTTTATGAATTAATTAATTTTTATTTTAATTTAATTGTTTAGTTACAGTAAATTTTTACAGTAAATAAACTTAAAGTTTATTAAGTATTATTTGGTCCCTCGATTCGAGAACACACCGTGTCTCCGGCACTTTTCTGTCTTTTGTTTAAATCAATAAAATTATTTCTGGTTATAATAACTTTATATTGTATACAGGGTGTTAGAAAAGTCTGGAAACGGTCAAATATCTCGAAAACAAGACATTTTAGGAAAAATGTTTCACACAGAAGTTGTAGGGTTTAAAAAGATCTGTTTACTGACTTTATCAGTTTGATCTTATGTGGCGTCGATTAGGTCAAGTCAGGGTCACTTTGAATTTTTTAAATTGGACCCCCTATTTTTCATTGCATATTCTTGTAGCCCTTGTCGAGAAGTTTTTAAAACACTATAACAAAACTCTTTTTCGTTAAAAATGTCCCGAGATATTTCAAATTTTGTCATTAAATTTTTAATATAAAATATGAAATATCTCGTAAAGTATTCACTTTTCGTTGACTTTATCTTAATACTTTTATGCGTAGAATAATGAAAAAAATCGATTGTTGTAAAAAAAACAGAAAAAATATGTTAAAAAAGTTGATTGCATTTTGTATGCGCATTCAATTTTACAAAATTGCAAATGTAAAAATTAATATTATTGTTCGATTTCTTTCATTATTTTACATATATAAAATATTAAGGTAAAGTCATCGAAGAGTAAATACTTTACGAGATGTTTCATATTTTATATTAAAAATTTAATGACAAAATTTGAAATATCTCACAAAATTTTTAACAAAAGAGAGATTTTGTTATAGTGTTTTCAAAACGTTGCAACAAGGGTTACAAGAATATGCAATAAAAAATAGGGGTTGCAATTTAAAAAATTTAAAGTGACCCTGACGACCTAAACGACGCCACCTAAGATCAAACTGATAAAGTCAGTAAACAGATCTTTTTAAACCCTACAACTTCCGTATAAAACATTTTTCCTAAAATGTTTTGTTTTCGCGATATTAGATCGTTTCCAGACTTTTCTAACACCCCGTATGTTGAACTAGTATACTTCTTTTAAAAGCGAATAAAACAGATGAAATCCAAGAGTTATTACAAGAACAAAAAAACAAGAAATCCTAAAAAAAGAGCAATTAGGACTATTATAGATTAGATTAATTATAGATATACCTAAACCAGGTACATCTATAATTATGGTACCAGTAACGATAGGAATACTGCAAAACGATTCTTTGATGATCCATGTCCAAATGCTGAAATAACTGATGGTTCTATTTTTGACTATAAAAACGTGCTCTTTAAATTCTGTTTTAATTGATATGTTCCAATATTTAATTTAAGGAACAAACAAAACAAAAATGGGGGTAATAAGTCGGCGTAAGGTGTTGCTACAAAAGAATTATATTATTTACTATAAAATATTACATCGTCAAAAATTAAAATTAGACGTTTCGGTCTTAAATAAGACCCTCCTCTAAGTTTTTTATTTGCAATAACCCTGAGATGATATTCACAAGGGCAGACAAAGGAAATACAACAGTAGCCATGCATAGGTCGGATTATTTGAATAAGATAAACGATTTATTGAGATATGATCAGACTTATTCCGTGATTAGCAAAGACTTCACACGGAAGATCATCCCGAAATTAAAATCTTTTCTTACCCGCTAGAAAAACAAAACAAAAAAATACGCGCGGCAGAAGTGAAACTTCTTAGCTGTAAGGAATAAGATAGTATCTTTGTTAACGCATAGTACGAGGTTTTTCAAATAAAATATATACTTAGGGAACTTTTTGATTAGCAGGACACACTTCCTGCCACCTGAGGGCGTTGTGCGCCCGCCATTGTGAATAGTCAGTTTTTCGGTAGACGCGCAGCTGTGCAGATCGTTGTTTCAATAAAAGATTCGTATTCTCTAAGCCGTGTCTACCAGTGATTTAAATCCTATCAATACGTGCCTAGCACCGGTCCTCACTTGAGGACACAACATATTTTGGTGTCAGAAGCGGGATTTTGCCGGATCTTTCCGGATGCTTCCGGATCCTTCCGGAAAGTTCGAGTCAGTGTCTCGCGAGCGTCTCTACGTGGGGACGCCGAGCAATTTCAGTGCGTACGGTTTCGCGAAATCGGAAGCGGGCCGTATCAGCAAGACATTCGGTCATTAAGACAATAGCCGTCGAGCAAAAGTCGGCATTCCGATACGTCGGAAAAGTGACGGTGCATGTGTGCTACCGAGATCGTCGCGATCGTATAACGGGCCGTGCATTCGGACAAAGTGACTGTGCATGTGTGCTACCGTGATCGTCGCGATCGTATAACGGGCCGTGCATTTGGACAAAGTGACTGTGCATGTGTGCTACCGTGATCGTCGGGCATCGACAACGGGCCGTGCACTCGAGCATCAAAATCGCATATTTCGGGATTGCCAGCGGTAACGTTCGGGCGCGAACCGGAAACCGCCATTGCATACGCGCGGAAACGTGCGAGCTGCAGCGCTCGCAAGCGCTAGGGTCGCGACGCCTATACTAACAAGCCGTACTCGGCCAATCGGCTCAGAGCTTCGCGCGGGAGCCACGAGAGCTGCGAAATCGTCGGTCGGTAAAGTATAGCAGCACGAGCGTCGTGCAATCAAGATGGCAGAAGCGGACGCGAGTGTCGCGCAGCTAAAAACATTAAAGGCAAAGCGTGCTCAAATTAAATTGCAGTGTACGCGAGTTCGTACGTACTTAGATAACTTAAACGTCGCACAAACGTCAGTAATTGAGTTACGTCAACGTCATCAAAAATTCGCGGATAACTGGAAAGCCTTTGATGACATTCAATCAAAGATCGAAGAAATCGAGCTAGAAGATGTCAATCAGGAAAGTCATCAAGAAGAAAGAACGCAATTCAAAAGCAAGTATTTCTCTATCGTCGTCGATTTGGAGACTCTGATCGAGGAGAAGCATGAGCGAATCGTCCACGAAGTGACAGGTGGCAGTATACAACATAACCAAGATGTAATGAATGGCTCAATGAGAGGTAATGTTGCAAACGATTATTTGAAGTTGCCTCGCATAAATCTTCCAGAGTTTTCCGGCAAGTATGATGATTGGATACCATTCAAAAACATATTTACTACTATGATTCATGAACATCCTACGCTTCCAAAGGTGCAGAAGATGCAGTATCTCATTGCGGCTTTAAAGGGCGAGGCTCATGATGTCATCAGCTCTTTCGAAACATCAGACGACAATTATAATGAGGCTTGGAATACGCTGAAAGAGAGATACGACGATGACAGTTTAATTATTCAGAAGCATATTCGAGCGTTATTCAATCAACCCGCGATGGTGAAAGAAAATCATCAAGCTCTGCGAAAATTATTGGACAACGTGATGAAACATATACGTGCGTTGAAAGCTTTGAAGCGACCTACTGAACAATAGAATGATTTGATGATTTATCTCGTAACAAGTCGTTTGGATGCAGCAACAAACAAAGAGTGGGAAACCTCGATAAAGAAAGGCGTAATACCAAAATTCTCGGAGCTGACGGAATTTTTGGCTCAACGATGCAGGGAGTTGGAAGCGTCATCGCGCACGCAGAAAGCAATTCAAGGAAAACCTGAGCAAAGCAAAAGCACAGCAGTTCATGTAGCGACTACGAAGATTATGTGCGCCTATTGTGGTAAAGCAGATTACTTTATTTATAAATGCAGCGAATTCAGCCAATTCAATCCGGAGCAGCGTATAAAAGAAGCGAGAGCGCGCAAGTTGTGTCTGAATTGTTTGAAAGCTGCATCGCATCAAGCAAAGCAGTGCAATTCTGGAGCCTGCCGGAAGTGCGACAAGGGTCATAATACTCTGCTGCATTTGGAGCAAACTACAAAGCCTTCTGTAGATTCCGCTTCAGGAGACGACTCGAAAAGCAATGAAAAGGTAGTGGCCACAAGTGTGAACCATTCCGCTGTTGGACAGGAACGACAAGTGCTCCTAGCAACGGCAATCGTCAACGTTTTGGATATTAAAAGTATGCCAAAGCCATGTCGAGCGTTATTGGACAGTGGATCGCAGTCGTCTTTCATCACAACTGATTGCTCCAAGGCTCTTGGGCTCAAGCAAAGGGCTACGCATATTCCAATATTAGGACTGGGCGAAGCGTCAACGCAAGCTCGTAGCTTAGCGAAAGTAACACTGCAGTCTAGGATAAATGGATATTAAGCGAAACTCGACTGTTTAGTAATCGATCAGATAGCTCAGGCACTTCCAAACAATCATCTAACTTTCGAAGAGTTGCAAATCCCGAATGACATAACTTTAGCGGATCCTAAATTTAATGAATCATTAAATATAGACCTGCTGTTGGGAGCAGAGATATTTTTGGACCTTTTGTGCATCGGGAAGATCAGGCTTTCGGAAGATCAGCCAGTTTGGCAGAAGACACTGTTCGGATGGATTGTTTCGGGCAATTTCATGACAAGAGATAAGCCAGTGAAGGTCACGAGGTGCAATCTAGCTCTTGATGCTCAACTTCACGAAAGCATGGCACGCTTTTAGCAGCTCGAGCATAACATTCGACAAAATACAAGAACTCCAGAGGAACGTTACTGCGAGAAACATTATGCGAATACATACAAGCGCAACGAACAGGGTCGATTTATTGTAACTCTACCAACGAGGGACGAGCAGATCCAAAAGTTGGGAGACTCTTTTGAAATTGCAGTACAACAATTCAAAAGATTGGAGCGTCGTTTAAAACGAAATCCTAGCATGAAAAAGGAATACAATGAATTCATGAAAGAGTATCTACAATTGGGTCACATGAGGGAGCTTCCACAGGACAGTGCGTCGAGGTATGTAAAGCCACACTGTTATCTGCCTCACCATTGTATAGTAAAAGAAGGGAGCACCACAACGCACTTGAGAGTCGTGTTGAACGCATCAAGCGAGACGACGACCGGCATATCTTTGAACAATGCCTTGATGGCGGGTCCAGGTGTTCAACCAGATGTATTCTACATTCTTCTTGCGTTACGTACTTTCATAATAGTCTTGATTGCAGACATTGCCAAAATGTATAGGCAAATATGGATCAACGAGTCTCAAGTGCCTCTGCAGCGTATTGTCTGGCGTGAGCATCCTACCGAAGAGCTCAGGATATTCGAATTATTGACGCTAACGTACGGTACAGTTCCGGCTTCTTACCTAGCTACACAAACGATCCTGCAATTGGCAGAATTGCTGGCGGATCGGTATCCTCTGGGAGCGTTGATGGTACGGAAGGGTTTCTACATGGACGACTTTGCCAGGGGCGCGGACAACAAAAAAAAAGCAAGAATCGTTCGCGATGAGGTCACGAATCTACTTCAAGAAAGCGGATTCATTCTGCGAAAGTGGGCGTCGAATGATCAAGACGTGCTGTTGGATATGGCAGCATCATCGATGTCCAATCACATGCTAGAATTAGACAAAGATGGTACGACGAAAACTCTCGGAGTTAAATGGAATCCTACAGAGGACGTGTTCCAATATGAAATTAACGTGGATTCGCCATGTTATCGGCCATTGCTTCCATCTTTGATCCGCTGGGCCTCTTGGCGTCGGTGGTACTAACCGCGAAGATCATGATCCAAAAGCTGTGGAAATTGAAAGTTGGATGGGACGAGTTATTGCCATCCGACATTTATACCGAGTGGTCGGACTACGTTATGAAGATTAAAGAGCTAAACTATTTCAAAATTCAGAGGGCTGTCATCGGCGAGGACGACGTGGAATTTGAATTACATGGCTTCTGTGACGCTAGCGAACTCGCATACGAAGCCTGCGTTTACCTGCGTGGCCGTGATGCTCAAGGAAACTGGTCAGCACAATTGTTATGTGCTAAATCGCGTGTCGCACCCGTCAAGACGATTTCCATCCTTAGAGCGGAGTTATGCGGCGCTCAGCTGCTCGCACAGCTGATGAGCAGAGTCGAAAGCGCTTTAGAAATCAAGATTGCAAAGAAATGTTGCTGGTCCGATTCGAGCATCGTTCTACATTGGATCAAGGCGACAAATAAAAAATTGCCAGTCTTTGTCGCACATAGAATCGGTGATATTCAGGAATTAACCGCCATTGAAGATTGGAACCACGTTGGAACGAAGAGTAATCCTGCCGATTTAGTATTGCGAGGTGCTACTCCGCAAGATTTGATGAGGTCTCAGCTGTGGTGGAACGGACCGCTGCAACATGACGAGATTACGACGCATCCTTTAACAACATTTGAAGACAATGAGGAACCGTCAAGCAAAGATGGGGAAGACAGGGTGATAGCAATGCCATCGCAAACGGATACTGATGTATTCGACAAGTTTTCAACACTCAACAAACTGATCCGGGTTACAGCTACCTGTATCCGCTTTGCACGTATGTGCAGGAAAGAAGTGGAGCAAGGACGGTCGGGCCCTCTAACCGTCGATGAACTGGAGCACGCGCGAAGATGTTTAATCAAGAAGGAGCAACGAGCAGCATTCTCAAACGAATTAGAGGCCTTGAAAAAAGGCGAAAACATATCTAGCAAAAGCATTACTAAGCATATGAGTCCGATTCTGGACGATCAAGGTATCTTACGCGTGGGTGGCAGGCTACAAAATTCAAAGCTACAACATGGCGCAAAGCATCCCGTCTTACTACCTCATCGCTCTAAGTTCACAGAGCTAGTCATCGAACACGAGCATAGAAGAATGTTGCATGCAGAAGCGAATTCAACCCTCGCTGCTGTTAGATTGGAGTACTGGCCGCTCAAGGCGCGCGGTACAGTCGGGCGATTAGTCCGTAGGTGCATCACCTGTTTTAAATCAAGACCGCGAATTCCGGAGCAGATTATGGGCAACTTACCGGCACACTGTGTGACGGCGTCCCGTCCATTTGCGAGCACAGGCATGGATTTCTGCGGACCTATATACGTACGAGAAGGAAGAGGAAGAGGCAGAAAGAATATCAAGGCCTACGTAGCAGTGTTTGTCTGCATGGCAACGAAAGCTGTGCATTTAGAGAGGAAAACCGGCTGATGTTTTCTCGGACAACGGAACAAACTTTGTTGGAGCTAACCGTGAGCTGGAGGAGCTTCGAGTTCTTTTCAACCGAGAGGAGGAACAGAAGAAGATAATCGATTATACCGTGGCAGAGAAAATCAAATGGCATTTTATACCGCCTCAAGCCCCACATTTCGGCGGCTTATGGGAGGCGACAGTTAAATCTTTCAAGAATCATTTCTACAAGGTGGCTTCAGACGCATCCATGATATTTGAGAAGGCATCTACGCTGGTGATTCAGATTGAAGCTATTCTGAACCCGAGACCATTAGCTGCCTTTTCATCGGACCCGAACGATCTGAGTTACCTAACAGCTGGCCATTTTCTTATCGAAAGTTCACTAATCTCTTATCCCGAACCGAGCTTGGCTCATCTTACTAAAAATCGACTCTCGAGATGGCAGCTGCTGGAACAAATTTGTCAGCATTTCTGGAGAAGGTGGTCATCCGAGTATTTTCTTCAGCTTCAAGGGCGCTCTAAGTACAGGAACCACGATGCGCAATTCAGGATCGGGCAGTTGGTCCTTTGCAAAGAGGATGGACTGCCACTTTTGAAATGGGTGCTGGAACGCATCCAGGAAGTCTGTCCCGGGAGCGATGGAATCGTCAGAACAGCTGTGATAAAAACAGACAAGGGAGTCAAGAGGCCAGCGACGAAACTTGCTATTTACCCATTAGAGGACAATTTAAATAACGAGTCAGAATAATTTAGTTTTATTCGGTTTCTTTTGTTTGTTGACGCATTAAAAATCATATACATATAATTTTGTTCGTATATCTAGTAGGTTAAATTTCAATTATCTAACGAATACAGCTACTAAATCATATGGTCATTTATTATTTTGAAAATCGTTTATATCTTATGTTATGTATTAATGTTTCTTTATTTTAACAGTATTAGTTTTGATAACCAAAGGTATCAAGGCGCGCGGCATGTTAACGCATAGTACGAGGTTTTTTAAATAAAATATATACTTAGGAAACTTTGATTAGCAGGACACACTTCCTGCCACCTGAAGGCGTTGTGCGCCCGCCATTGTGAATAGTCAGTCTTTCGGTAGACGCGCAGCTGTGCAGATCGTTGTTTCAATAAAAGATTCGTATTCTCTAAGCCGTGTCTACCAGTGATTCAAATCCTATCAATACGTGTCTAGCACCGGTCCTCACTTGAGGACACAACAATCTTGTTTATAGTATCGGAATTAAAATTTGTGTAATTCAGATATCAAATTTTAATTATAAATTAAAGCCGATGCAATTTACAAGTAAAAATTGATTGGTGAATTAAAACCTATATAATTCACAAATCAAATTTTAATTATAAATTAAAACCGATGCAATTCACAAATAAAAATTGATTTGTGAATTAAAGCCTATATAATTTACAAATAAAATTTAATTATAAAAGTAAAGTTTCAGGTTATGAGAAAAATTTGCCATTTTATAATTACATATAAATGTAACAGTTGGCAACTGCTGACCTGAAACTTCACTTTTATAATTAAAATTTGGTTTCTGAATTACACAAGCTTTAATTCAGATACTATAAACGAGATACTATTCTATTCCTCGCAGCTAAGAAGTTTCACTTCTGCCGCGCGTGGAGGCAACACGTATTCTTTTTTTTTGTAAATTTCATCGGATTGAATTTATTTATTTGTAATTATTAAAATTTAATTTGTGAATTATACAAGCTTTAATTCACAAATCAATTTTTACTTGTGATTTTGTGATATGTGTAAAAAAGAAAACAGTTTTAAGAAAATAACTTTTGCTTCCTTATTCCACAATAAATTTATTAACAAAAATAATTTTAAAGGTAGGGCAGAGGGGAAAAATTGCGAACATCTAAGGGAAAAGTTGAATAAAGCCGATGATTATTTATCAACTATAGAAGTTTTTATTTTAAATGATATTCCAGTTATTTGGTTACTTTAAATCCTAAAGTTACTCTAAACTACAATAATTATTATTTATAGATTATCAAAATAAATTATAATTTTAAACAATATTCAAAACCCGTTTGTAATTACCCCAGCTACGGCATTGCCCCACGTGCGGCGGGTAGTCTCTTACAGACACAGAATTTTTTACAGACATGGTGTCTTTTACAGACACAGAAACTTTTACAGACATGGTGTCTCTTACATGTAGACGCAGAATCACTTACAGACATGGTGTCTCTTACAGACATAGGCCGGTATTTATAGTCGGATCTTATTTTAAGATCGTCTTAAGTAATGTCTTAAGACGCTAATACGGCTCGGTGATTGGTTCATGACATCTGAATACTGTTTCTTACAGACATGGTGTCTCTTACAGACATGGTGTCTTTTACAGACATGTTGTTGTCTTTCTTACAAACATTATATCTTTTACCGTCTAAGTCAAACGTAATGTTTTTTGCAAACGTAAAGAAACTTTGATTTGTGAATTATATAGGCTTTAATTCACAAATCAATTTTTATTTGTGAATTGCATTAATTTATAATTAAAATTTAACTTGTGAATTATATAGGCTTTAATTCAGATACTATAAACGAGATACTATCCTATTCCTCACAGCTAAAAAGTTTCAATTTTGCCGCGCGTAGAGGCCATAGATATTTTTTATTTTGTTAATTGCATCGGCTTCAATTTATTTATTTGTAATTATTAAAATTTGGTTTGTGAATTATACAGACTTTAATTCACGAATCAATTTTTATTTGTAAATTGCATCGGCTTTAATTTATAGTTAAAATTTGATTTGTTAATTACACAGGCTTTAATTCAGATATCATAAACTTTTTTTGACGGACTTTCGTGACGCGCCTGCACCGAATCACTCTCAATAGAAATTTGAACTTTTCGTGATGGACTTTCGTGACGAATTTTCGTGACGCACCCGCACCGAATTGCTCCCAGTAGAAGTTTGAACTTTTCGTGACGGACTTTTGTGACGGACTTTCGTGACGCGACCGCACCGAATCACTCCCAGTACAAGTTTGAACTTTTCGTGACGGACTTTCGTGATGGACTTTCGTGACGCGTCCGCATCGAATCACTCCCATTGGAAGTTTCCACTTTTCGTGACGGACTATCGTGACGCGCCCGCAACGAATCACTTTCAGTACAAGTTTGAACTTTTCGTGATGGACTTTTATGACGGATTTTCGTGACGCGCCCGCACCAAATCACTCCCAGTACAAGTTTCAACTATTTGTGACAGACTTATGTAACGGGCTCTTGTGACGCGCCCGCACCTAATCACTCCCATTAGAAGTTTCAACTTTTCGTGACGAGCATTTGTGACGGACTTTCGTGACTCGCCCGCACCGAATCACTCCCATTAGAAGTTTCAATTTTTCGTGACGGACTTTTGTGAGACAGGCTGTTTTATTTTATTAATTTTACCACTGTATTATCGTTAATTTTATTTATAATTTATTAGTTATATATATTACAGCCTTCACCCGACGCAGCCGGGTCCGTAGCTGTCGGGGCTCTAAGTTTACAAAAGAAACGTTTACAGGGCGCCAGCCAATTTTTACAAAATTAGCAAAAGGGTATACACAAAACTCAGGGGTGGATGGTCGGAGAGACTCTCAGATATGACTGAATTAGACTTTTGCTTATTATTGATTCACATATTTAAGATTATATGGTTAAATTATATAATTATGACTCAGGCAAGAGAATACAGATTTATTATAATACTCACAGTTGCCGACAGGAACTTCTCGACAAACTCTTGTGGTTATATACTTAATGATTAATAATTTTTAATGACGAAGTACAGCGTTTAGTATCGCACAATTCAATGAGGAACAGCGGTCCGACTATTCGGGGGAACGACTCCCGGAATTACAAGTATAGTGACGTTAGCACGGCTTTCCGGAGAGTGAGTTTTCCGGCAATCCGGTGCTCCGGCGAAGGCCCGGTTTAGGCCGCTTTGCTAGCTGGCGCGTGCGCGTCTCATTAATTTTGCCGGTGGGCCTAATGATATTCGGGCAGCCCCGTCAATTTCCCGGCGACAGCGGGTTTGGCGTCCTTGTCCGCCTTATGAGCTGAGTCTGAGTGTGGCTGATATCGCTGTCCTCTCCTCGCTCTTACAATTGCTGACACGGGTCGTTCATTCCCACCGATAGTTTCTTTATACTGTCTCTCGTTTCTAAGGTTTTCGAAATAATACGTTTCCTGTTTGCCTGAGTCATTCTAAGCATCAACATAACATATTTAAACAATATAATAATATTACAGATACGCCAAAAGAACTCGCGACGAGTCGGATCGCGTCGATGTTGAGGGGAATATAATTATACTGTTACATTTGTGACAGACTTTCGTGACGCGCCAGCACCGAATCACTCCCATCAGAAGTTTTAACTTTTCGTGACAAGCTTTTGTGACGGACTTTCGTGACGCGCCCGCACAGATTCACTCTCATTAGAAGTTTGAATTTTTCGTGGCAAACTTTTGCGACGGACTTTTGTGACGGACTTTCGTGACACTTCCGTTTTTAATCACCCCCCCCGCGCCTAAAAAAGTTTCACTTCAAAAATTCATCACCAAGCAGGGGAGTATTGTTCACTGTATGCTAGTGACCGCTCAGAATAATTGTCTCCTCCATCAATACTCCGTTATATGAGTTAGCATCTTTCCCACAGAACATCTATATATATATATATAATGTTACGTCCGGCGTTTTCAGTTTGCGTAATAGCGCGTGTTATCGAGCGACGGACGTAATTAATGATAGATCAAGTGGGAAAACGGAGTGATCACAAATTTTCGTGATAACGCAAGTAATATATCGGTCACGGGCCGAGCGGAAACTTGTGACGTTCGGAATAGAATAGGCACTATTATTTTACACGGATAGATATCGATTTTTTGGAATAAGGATGTTTTGGGAAAGACGATTTTCACGGGGAAGCCCTTTTCTTTTGCGGGCTGGTAAAATAGGCGGGATGCTATCAAGGGAAATCTCGTGACAGGGTAACGCGGGAGCTCCGCCGAAAATCGCCACTCAGAAGGGCGCTTAACGGGGAGGGGTTCAGAGTTGCAAAGAATCCGTGCCTCGCCTTCTGTAAGGGGGCGCGCTGCTTGGAGGGCTAGAGGATAATTCGGGGTAAAGATCGCGAACATGTACTTTATCGGACGGGGTAACACTTAGACGGATCACAATGCACTTACACAACGGCGGAATGTTGAGTGCTGGCAATAAATCGATGAACTCACCATATTTTACACAAAAGTCACTAAACTGTTTATTGAGCCAAATAGGTCAGTTCGCACAAGTAGAATATAGCAACTTTCGCAATTTTAGAGTAGCGCAGTCGAAGTTATTGGTTTACAATCAGAGATTAACTTGTCATACCGAATAAATATATATATATATATATAGAACGGAATACACGCAAAAAGAAGGAACAGAAAAAAAAGAAAAAAAAAAGAAATGAGAGAGAATATCGTAGCGATATTCGATGCGGGAACTCGGTCTGCAGTCAGTGCTCTGAATAACGTAACACACACACACACGCAAAAGAAAAATCTTTGAAGAGGAAACGAGATGTAAAATAAAAAAAAAATATATGCAACAATCCGATCGTCGACGTTCGAAACCCAAGTCGGACGAATTATCGGTCTTTTTCCCGGCATAGCCGCGAAGCACACCAATGATCGCCCTTCAAGGGCGCTCCACCGGTTTAACCCGTCGAATGCACCGGAGATCGGGGTCTCGCACGACACAACCCGCGAAGGCTAAGTCCAACACGCGAACACTGCAGAGAATAAATCTCAAGTTTTCAATTTGCGGCTGAGTCGAACGGACCGTGAATCTACTCGCGATATGAGCCACTGGTTTGCGCTGCCGATTTCCGAAATCGAATACGCACGGCCCTCGCCGCGGGCCCTTTATATACCCTAAGCTCGAAGGCCCCGAGCGGGAGGGGAATAACGATTATAAATCATCGAGCTGTCACCTAATTCGCAAATTAATAAAGATATTAAGTTAAAACTTAGTCACCAGTTTACAATATTAATTTATATTCATGTTTTAATATCTGCGATTTGTTTAAGCACCTCATTTTATCACAATTAACAAGTAGGTTTTTGTAAACGCGAATTCGCTAGCGGTACGACGATCGCGTTCTAAAAGTTATCGATCGCATTCCACAAGCTGTTGATCACATTCCAAACCGCGCAAACACGTTAGCCGAATAATAAGCTCGCACGAAATTATTATTAGTTAGTTGATTTAAATTATATTCTCCGGTTATAGTTTCAACATAATCGGTCATTCTAAACGATGCGTTTTACAGATCGCGCGGGTCAGCGGCCGTCAAGCTCGCGGTCGCGCTGTTATTCGGCGAGCGGCCGCGAGTTTGCCGCGGGATCGATTAGAATGCTTATTATCTAATTATAAACAAATTTTAATTATAGATTACATTTGTAATAGTTCTTTCGATTTATAAACAATATTAGTATTTTCTTAGATTAAATTATAATATGATTAATCGTTTTAGCGGTACGCTTTACAAAAGCGAGTTACGCGGTTTAGCGGGCGTCGGGCTTGTCATCGCGAGTTTTTCGCTTGGTTTGAAAATCGAGGCGGGCGGTCGGCTCGCCGCGAAGCCGCTTAACGCCGAGTAATTATTAATTATTGTCAATTAATAAGTTTTACAAAATTAGCGAGATTAATTAATTTTACAGTATGTTTTATTTTTAAATTCCAATTTACAATATTGAATAATTTTCTTAATACAAAGGGGGAAAATCGTTGGCGACGCGATCGAGACATTGAGATCGCTTATGGAGAAGCACGTCGAGAAAATCAATAAGTGAAAATCCTCGCGAATTCTGAGAATCGCCTCCGTTCCCGAATTTTTGATGAAGAGGGAGTGCGAGGGAGCGCGTTTTGTCCGTCAGGGCGTGCAGACCGGCGCGAATCGCGCCGGACGTAACAATAAAAACAAATGTCCCGACTGACTGACTCATCAACGCCCAGCCCAAACCCTTGAACCTAGACACATGAAATTCGGGGAGTGTATTCCTTTCATGACGTAAGCACCCACTAAGAAGGGATTTTTAAAAATTTGGCCTTTAAGGGTGTGAAAAGGGTTAAAATGTATTTTTACGGATTTGTCAATATCTCTTAGGCCCGATGAAATATCGACTTGGTTCTTGCTTACGAAGGTCACCCATACAAATGCTCAAAAGCATATTTCAGGATTTTGCCCTAATCAACCTCTAAAGGGATAAATCTGGATTTAGGGGTGAATTATAGAACCCTTCGTATCTTCTGTAATTTAATTAATTAATAGTATTTCTTCGGTTGTTATACTCAGCCCAACAATTATTTAAAAAAAAAAACATTTGCTTCCGTATCCCACAATAAATTTATTAACATAAATAATTTTAAGGGCCGTAGGAGAGAGTGGAAGAATTGCAAACATCTAAGGGAAAAGTTAAATAAAGCCCACGATTATTTATCAGTTATAAACGTCTTTATTTAATTACGAACGGGTTTTGCTTATTTTTTGAAATTGTAATTTATGTTGATAAGCAAACACAATCAAATTTATTCATGTACTATGTGCTATGTACTATGTACTATGTACTATGTACTATGTGATAAAGACTAAAAACATATTAGATGTCAACAAACGTCCTGTATGTATATGCAAATAGTGTTTGTTCTTTGTTCGGTTGTTCGAAATAAATCAATTTAATTGTAATCTTAGTATTTTAAATCTTAGTATTATTTATAATCTTAGCATTACTTTTTTTTAAGATACAATGACTTTAAAATACATTGTAATAATAATGTGAATTAAATAAATTACTTTAAAGACTTAGTAAATTCTCATTTGATATTCAATAATTTCTTTTGAGATTAAGATTACCTTGCAATGATGTAATACATATTTGGAATTTGTACCGGCTGCGATATGCAAATGAATATAGACTTGAATTAAATTTAATTAAGAACGAGATATATTTAGTATCTATTATCTATCTATCTCTATATATATAAATACAAATGTCCTGACTGACTCATCAACGCCCAGCCCAAACCCCTGAACCTAGAAACATGAAATTCCGGGAGTGTATTCCTCTCATGACGTAAGCACCCACTAAGAAGGGGTTTTTAGAAATTCGACCCTTAAGGGTGTGAAAAGAGTTAAAATCTACAATATTTTCACGGATTCGTCAATATCGCTTAGGCCCGATAAAATATCGACTTGGCTTACGAAGGTCACCCATACACGGGAAAAAAAGATTAGCTGCGGCAGCAAAAATTTGTATGCGGTAGCTAAATTTTAGTCGTAACATATGGAGAGATAAAAGTTTAGCGGCGTCGCCATTTTTATTTAGCTGTGGACGTTATGTAGACGTTAGGTAAGGGTCACAAAAATTTAGCTACGGCAGACACTTTATTAGCTACGGCAGACACATACCTATTTCCGACATTCACCTCGAAATAAAAAAAAATTATATTTATTTCGAAATTTTATTACTATTTTTTAACTAAATTTGTTTCTTAAGATGCAGCCTATAATGATTCCATCTGAAAATAAGTATTTGTAATTGATTAAATATCTTAAAAAACACACTTACCTTAGTGGAATTCGAACTCGGGACCTCTGAATCGTGAGCCAACTGCCTTACGTGGTAGACTACTTCTTAGTTTAATGTGTTATATATTGTCTACATGTCATAACCAGCGCAAATATGTAATTTTCCAAAAATAATTTTAAGAAACAAATTTAGTTTATAAAAAATAATTTTAGAATTGGATAGACGAATATAATTCTTTTTTTAATGTCGGATGAATGTCGGAAATCAGTGTAGGCTCGACATTGGCACTATATCAGAAGTGAGCTGATATGGTAAAACGGCACGAATTGGCAAATCTTGCCTGTAGGCTTATTCTGTAACTCGTTAACGCTGGATACTATCGTTATTCAGCGTTAACTAGTTACAGAATAGGCTTACTGGGCCGACGTAGAGCCATGATCGAATATTATAGTGACAGTCGGTTGTCGCGGTTTTGCCAACGTCGCGTCGGTCCGTGAATCGGCATCGGGCAAGAATCGGCAAACCTTTCTTGAGCCGACGTCGCGCCGCGATTGAATAATGACAGTCGGTTTGACGTGATATCGCCAATGTCGGCCCGACGTTTGACGTCGGGCAAAAGTCGGCAAATTAACCTTATCTGGGGATTTGCACATACATTCGATCCCCTCTAATTATTCGACGTGTGAAAACTACGTAGCCACGTTTCAAAAAGAATTGATTCTATAATACTATATTAACTTAGAAGATATAAAGCCATGAATCACATTTATACATACTTTTGTTGCGTTAGTTACAGCTGTTAGCTATCATAGCAAACTTACAGTTTCTAATGCATGAATCACACTCACTTATACATACTTTTGTTGTGTTAGTTACAGCTGTTAGCTGTCATAGCAAACTTACAGTTTCTGATCGATATGATCTGTGACGTGACATGGTCGCGTCACTCGCCCGGACGTGTGCTCCGCCGAGGGGAAGGTCGGGGTGGACGCCTCGGCGTAAATCGGGGAGGGTTAATTTACGTTTGAATGTTGAGGATTAGGATAGCGATGGAGAGAGCGTGGCGAGCGTACCGCGGGTGGAAGGTCAGCCACCCGTTGTAACGACTTAGTGTCGCGACGAGGGAGCAACGGAGCAGCTGCAACGGGGGAGGGCCGGATGGAGTGGTCCGCCGACGGGAGAGTCACGCTCGGGCCCGCCGCCAAGATGCCCCGCGACCCCGCGGGGTTAACCCGGACCGCCGGGTCGCCGCAGCTGAGAGGAAACGAAGGATGCACCGCCGAGGGATAGATGGAGGGTACGGCCCCGCTGCCATGGGGCGGATGGCCGGCCCGGAGTGCCGTCGCCGGGGACACGAAACGCACGGTCGGTGGCCGAGGCCTGGCCAGCCTGGCGCACATGTCCAAGACTCCGGGAGTCGCGACCGATACCGCCCGATCAGCGGGTCAAGGAATTCAAAAGTCCCACGGGAAGATGGCGGGCGTCACGTGCGACGCCGCGAGCAGTGAGCGGCGCTGGAAGCAGATCGGCCAGGAGGAACGGCCGCGGGCGGGCGCGCATGCGCGGGGGTCCGCGGTGGTCCCGTCGGGCGGACTACCCGACACTGTCGTGCCAGCCGCTACCACGGACGGAGGTTCGAGTCCGCCCCGATCCTGAAACCCGACGAGCCAGCGAGCAGCCTCGAGCGAGTGGCCTGCAGGAATATTGTAAGATCTCCACCCCGGTATCTCATCGCGTTCGGTGTGCGGTCTCGGCTCGGGCCTCGTCTCTCTCTCTTATTACCTCATGATACCTGCGCGTACGTCTTGCCACGCGCGGGAGGATTTCGGTCGATTCTCTTTGTCTCTGATTACCTGGAGACGCGGTTAGGGGGACCGGCCAAGGGCGCACACGCATAATCTTTAGAGTGAGGGCCCTCCTCGAAAACCGTGGGGCCGACAGTCGGGAACATTCGAGGGGAGGATCTCCATGCACGGTTGCGTCGGGCGTGCCGCGGCACCGCGGGTGAGTGTCGGGTGCGCTCGATAGGATAGAGACCGTTGCATCGGGGACCTCGGGAGTCGGGAAGTTGTGTCGCGAGCGTTGTAAAACGCGTCGGGATTTATTGTGTCGCGAGCGTTGTGAAACGCGTCGGGAAATTGTGTCGTGAGCGTTGTGAGACGCGTCGGGAAATTGTGTCGCGAGCGTTGTGGGACGCGTCGGGAAGTATTGAGTCGCGAGCGTTGTGGAACGCGTCGGGATTTATTGTGTCACGAGCATTGTAAAACGTGTCAGGGGAACGCCGCGAGGCGTACCGGCAGGGAAGTCGTGGTTGTTGCGTCGCGGGCGGTTCGGGAAGGTCGCGGGTTTTTGCCACGGGTTCGCCGAAGCCGCCGCGAACGAGGGTAGAGTTGACCCGCGGACGAGCGTCGCGGGTGACCGGAGAGTCTCGCGTGGGTTTCGTGTGTGTCGCGTGTGTGAGTCGCGGGAATCTCGCGTGATGCGTATGAGTTGCGAGTCGTGTGTCTGTATGTGTCGTGTGCGTGTGTGAGTGTGTCGCGAACGCCCGTCTTTCGTTCTTCCGATATTACCTGGATGTTTCTCTTACTATCTTCCTATGCAAATATATATCTGATTTGTTATATATATCTGAGTGTGTTGATTGCGTTGCGCCGCCTCTCGCCTTCCTCAGAGTATCAAACTCGCCTCGCGCCCTGAGTGGACGTGCGTGTCCGGGCGATCGCGTTAAGATTAAGATTACGGAAACGTGGTGCGCGTATTCGCACCTGGCGCCCAAGCTTTGGTGTTGTCTCGCGGATGTTTGCGCGGAAATCGGCCTACCTGAGAACCTCGCGAATCTACCGAGAAATTACCTACCTATCTGACTACCTCGCGAAAATTGGGAGATTATCCGTTTATCCGTCTGTCTCGCGTATCTATTGGGAAATATCTGCCTATCTGAATGCCTCGCGAGAATCTGGATGTTATCTGCCTATCTTGATGCCTTGTGGATACCTCGGAAAATACCTGTCTGCCTGAATACTTCGAGAATACCTGCCTACCTAATTATCAGTGGCTAATTTGCAGCCGCGCCTCCTCGGCGGGCGAGACCGAGGAAAAACGGGTTGCAGATCATAGCAGACAAGTTTACTTTGCTAAGAAAGCGATATAATAGCTACAGTAGCAAATTCTTTTGCTGCAGCAGCAAATACTATTTCAGCAAACCATGATTAGCTACAGCGGTGAAAATTTTTTTTTCCGTGTACAAATGCTTAAAAACGTATTTCAGGATTTTGCCCTAATCAACCTCTAAAGGCGCATTTTGTGGTCACATTGGTGATTATTAATTTTGTGATCATTTATTTTAAAATTACGTAAAAAACTAGATACAATGGCATTAAAATACATTGTAATAATAATGTGAATTAAATAAATTACTTTAAATACTTAATAAATTCTCATTTGATACTTAATAATTTTTTTTTAGTTTAAGATTACTTTGCAATGATGTAATACATATTTGGAATTTGTACCGGCTGCAATATACAAATGAATCTAGACTTGAATTAAATCTAATTAAGAGTAAGATATATTTAGTATCTATCTATATACATAAAAACAAATGTTCCGACTGACTGACTGACTCACTGACTCATCAACGCCCAGCCCAAACCCCTGAACCTAAAAACATGAAATTCGGGGAGTGTATTCCTTTCATGACGTAAGCACCCATTAAGAAGGGATTTTTATAAATTCGACCCTTAAGGGGATGAAAAGGGGTAAAATGTGTTTTCAGAGATTCGTTAATATTTCTTAGGCCCGATAGGATATTAACTTGATTTTTGCTTACAAAGATCACCCATATAAATGCTTAAAAACATAAATCAGGATTTTGCCCTAATCAACCTCTAAAGAGGCAAATCTAGATTCAGGGGTGATTTATAGAACCCTTCGTATCTCCTGTAAATTAATTCCTATAATGTATTTTTCTTTCGGTTCTTATACTCAGCTCAACAATTACTTTTAAACAAATAACATTTGGTTCTTTATTCCACAATAAATTTATTAACAAACATAATTTTAAGGGTAGGGGAGAGTAGAAGAATTGCGAACACCTAAAGGAAAAGTTAAATAAAGCCGACGATTATTTGTCAATTATAAAAGTCTTTATTTTAAATGATACTCCAGTTATTTGGCTCTAAATTACAATAATTAATATTTATAGATTATCAACATAAACTACAATTTTAAACAAAAAGTAAAACCTTGCCATTGGGAGTTACCCGCCGCACGCGGAGCAATGCCGAATCGTAGCTGGGGTAATTACGAACGGGTTTTGCTTATTGTTTAAAATTATAATTTAGGTAAATCTTGATTATAACGCCCCCCTTCCAATTTCTTAACAATTTTAAAATTTGGTGTATTTTGGGTCGTAAAAAAGATTCTGAGAAGGAAAATTGTCGCTCATGTTCCGTTTGTCTATAATTAATATTTGAAATATCACGATGTCAGTATAAGAAAATGATAAATTACGAATATAATTAGATCATATTATATGTTAATTCCTCCTATTACTTCCACATAATTATATATCTTAAAATTATAATCTTGATTAAAGCAGAAAATAGTAGAAATACAGAATAAGTATTCTCTGCTTTAACCAAAAGCACAAACTGTTGTCTGCTTTAACTATTGCCTTATTAATAACTTTTCCATAAACTAGCGTTTCAATTATTATTTCTTTACACTTACCGACATCGTGATATTTTAAATATTAATTATAAACAAACGAAACATGAACGACAATTTTTCTTCTCAGAATTTTTTTTACGACCCAAAATACACTAAATTTTAAAATTTTAAAGAAATTGGGAGGGGGGCGTAATATTCAAGATTTATTAAAATTGTTTTATTGTAGTCAATATTTCAATAACAGAAGTTTAATTGTGACTATGTCAAAAAGAACAGATGATTCAAGTGATCTTCCGAAGCCTAAAAAGTTAAAAATCTCTATTAAAAATTCGTGAACTTGCATAAAAGTTGCTTTCTCTATAAATACATTCTTTTTCAATGCCGGAGTAGCACGTCTTAGATTTTTTGGATAATTGCAGATAAAACAACTTTTTTGCGAACTCACAGATTTTTTATAGAGATTTTTCATTTTTTGAAACTCAGATGATCACTTAAATTATCTGTTTTTTTTTTTACATGGTCACAATAAACCTTCAATTATTAAAATATTGTCTATATACAGTAAAACAATTAGACAATAATATAAGATCTCTGTACCGAGATTAAGAATATTATGAATATTTCTTTAAACAGCTTTACTTTAAAATACCGAGAAAATTGATGTGTGTCCGCGAGATTCATCCCAGGGTCTAATAAAAAATGTTATTAACCTGTAGAATACATTAAATAGTAAAAAAAAATTTTTTTTTACCATGAGCTGTATTTACCTTTATCTTGGGGACGATACATTGTAGTGTAAAATGACGTTAACATAGTGGCAGTGCATTATAATAAACGAAAATGTTTTATTAGTTTGCTTATCATAAAAAGGGCTTAGGTGTACCATAGTGAGTACCATAGTGCTATACGCAGACTAATAATTAATTTTGGCTTTTCGGATCGTTTTTTCTTAACTAATTGCTATTTTTGACATTCCTAATGATTGTACAATACAAAAAAATTGTCGTCAAATTTCAAATTCTATGCACTGTCACGGCTTTTTTCTCGGCCGGATCAAAAAGACGCTAAGAGAGTCGGGTGGTAGGTCTCTCGGGATAATCCCTCGCGCGAGTCAGGCGGTTATCCACTAAATCGATTGGGCGACAGACGCGAATCCCTCGCGTCCACTAATTATTCGAAAATTTCGAACGCGAACTTGCGAAAACCATAGCCTGTCGCACGAGGGGCCAGCCGGCTCGACCTAACGGCAGAGGGGCAGAGTGGAGGTAGGGCAGCGCGGGTCGTGACACAAACACAAAAACAATTCCACATAAAAGGCCGTACGTTTAATAAACAATAAGTCTCGTTTATTAGAAAGAAAATGAATAGTCGAAGTATTAGCGATTAAACAATGTAAAAGTAGCAGTTGGATTTATTTGAAGAAATAGTGTCTCATTATTTGGAGAAAAAAAAGTAATCAGATTATTAAATTTGGAACAGCGTGTAATTAACGGTTTTGATCGGTCTGGTTGAACAATAATTTCGCGGGAGAGAATATTACAAAGAGTCCGAGGTTATTATAGCAAGCGGTCGTCCCGGCAGGGAAATATCGGCTAGACAATGACAAAAGAAATGACGAACATCTGTTGGTATCGTTCGAGAACAAGGGCTGACCGGAGAAAGTATCGCAGGTGAAAGTTGAACAGAACCGTGAGTGGTTTGAATATCATCGGCAGAGACTACAAGTAAATAATAACGCGGTATAAGAAACGTAAATTCGAGCGTTATAACATACGGAATAATTGACAATATAATATTAGAATCTACAATCCGACAAACAAGCTTGTCGCGAGAACAAACTTAAATCTAATTAATTTGAGAAACCGACTTATCGCGGCGACAAAACGTGAATCTAAGTAGCCGATACGCAGGCTTATCGCGGAAACTAAATGCAGATCTAGTTAACTCGACAAGCAGACTTTTCGCAGAAACAAGTCTTAAATCTAACTTATTACTAACATCGCCGAAACAAAAATATTATCGCGAAAAGGGAATCGACAAGATATACGCGTCACATGCGACGGGCGGCGCCCCGCTGGGCGCGCTGGAATTTGCTCGCAAAACACACAAAAAAAAGGCGAGGCGACGCACGAGGATCGTCGGTCGGTCGCTCACTACACTCGCATGCACGCTAACGCGATACCGAAATTATGCACAACACCCCGATCGCACTTGCCACCACGACGGATGATTCCAAATTTGCGCGATAATTTCCCGATAGTTTCGCACCAATCGCGGATACGACGCCGCGATGGTCCCGACGCAATACGCGCGCAGGTCCCCCGCAGGGCCACACTCCGGCGGTACGCGATAAAGGAGCGCCTTTGCGACTCCCCGAGAACAATCCGACGACGCTCGTAAACACGCGAAAATTCTCTCAAACGACACAAAACGCGAGACTCTAAATACGGGATGTCGTGATTTCCGCGGCCCCGGTGGCCGCTGTACGATGTCGCGATTCCTCGGTCGCGATCCCCAGGAGGCCGATACACACGATAGAAATCGCGGAAAAAACCTACAGCGCACGGCTTTGTCGTCGCGAGGCCCCTCGCGTCCGCCACCGACCGCCTTTACCAAAAACAAGTACTCGCAAAACCCGGTCGCGAGGCGAGCTTACGCGAGACTTTACTTCACCAATTACGCCGTCTGCGGCAATATTTCCGCAGCGTCCGGCGCACGTCGCGTCCGACAATTTTCACTAATCACTAAATTATTCTCGAGAGGAACACGCGTTCGCGATACGCGATACTACACGAGAGCGGCGGGTCGGGGCGGAACGAACACGGCACTCGCGGCTCTCCGCGGCTGCTAACACTTTAATACGTGGGCAACCTCACCGGCTCGCTGACTCCTCGGGGCTTCCTTCTCGTCACAGGCGTCGGGGAATATCCTCCGGGCACTCGAAACTTGACGCGGACACTTACAAAATCGCAATATCAAAATCGCGGTACTAAAATCGCGGTATCTACTACGTGCTACCGCGACGACGGACGAGCCAGAAGAGAGCAATCCAGGCGGCGAGCTCGATGCGCAATCGAAGCTCGCCCTTCTCCGGGGGTGGCGCGATATCCTGGCGCGGCGCCTCGACCAATGAGGGCCGAGCGCGTTGCGGATCACGCGGGCACCGGCGTCGATGTTCCAAAATTGCGGGGATCCTTGGTACCCTCCCGATTTTTCTTGATTTTTCGGCCCCCTTTTGCTCGGGGCCCCGGGCGCTCGGAGGGCTTCCACTTGCGGGAGGGCCTCCTTCGCGGACGTTGGGAACGCTGGCCAGGCGTCCCGGGCTGGCTTTGATGTTTCGGAGGCGGATCCAGCGGTCCAAGCTTTCCTTCGCAGGCCCTTGGGCCTGGCTTGATCTCTTCGACCCTGCGTGCCGCGCGTGTCCGTCGCATACGGCGGTCGCCCTGCTCCGTTCTTCCCGCGTCGCTCCGTCCTTCTTCCCGGCTGCCGACTTCCGTGCTCCTCTTGGGGTTCCTCCCCAGGGTGTACCGGCTGCTCTCCCGGCTCGTCCGCGGGCGCGAATCCGCGCCTTGCAGCAGGTATACAACTCCGGTACTGGATCGGGAGCACCAAGGGGGGGGGGTGAGGGGGCGGGCGGTAATCGAGGGGCGAGGGGGATGACGTCACGCGGGGAGGGGTGTCGCGTAAGGGTCAAGTAGGGTCCGCGGGGGAGTGGGGTGTCGCGTAGGGTCCGCGGGGGAGGGGGGTGTCGCGTAGGGTCCGCGAAGGAGGGGTACCGCGTTAGGGCCGCGGAAGAGGTGTACCGCGTTAGGGGTAGGGCCCGCCGCCGCGCCGCGCCGCCGCCGCCCGCGCCGCCCGCCCGCCGCGTTCGCGCTCGCTCGCTCTTACCTTAATTTAGCGGACACCCGTGTCCAAAGGGACAATGCAAATGTGGTTCGAGCCGCAATATTTCCATTGCTTGTCGTATTACTATTACATCAGCGCGGCCTCGGCCTTGACCGCCTGCACCACCACGACCACGATGAAACTCACGCAACCGCTCAATAAGGCGATCTGTCGTGATAGGACGTCGAAGACGTACAATAATTTCCGGCACTGGCTCGTCGGACACTAGCTCGGACACTGGCTCGAGTTCGGGCACTGGCTCGACTTCAGACACGTTACCAAAAAATGGCTCTAAGTCCGGGAGGTTTACACCTTTACGAGGAGCCATGTATAGTGATCCAACACCTGCGAAAATTGATCATGCAGAATACGATGGCTCAGATTTGTTGACACTTATCGGCATTAAAACTGCAAATATAAAGCTGATTCTCTATGGCATTATTTCACTGCCGATAAGTGCCAACAAAGCAAAACTATCGTATTCTTAATGATTCATTTTCGCACCTCGCTATAGCACCACACACACACACACACACACAGCACACACACACACACACAGCACACACACACACACACACACACACACAAAAACTGATGACTAAAAAAAAAATTAAAAACGCGAACGACTTGCGCTATACAACCAGCGAGCCACAGTTGCAGACTGAAGCGTAACTGCGGCAAGAAACCCGCTAGAACGCTTGCTCGCTCTGTAAATACGACACCATAACCGAATGGCGCCGTGATTCTTTCTACGAAGAGTCAAATATTGTAGTTTAGGACGGGCATATCGGTTCACCTTTTACGCCCGTAAACAAATCGCGTCCCGCACTACAGAAGCGAGCGCCGATGTTCAGGCGAACGTTGCGTATATCGCTCGAGTTGAAAATAAAGTCGTACGTCGTGACCTGAAGAAAGACTGTATTTTTCTTTTATATATATATATTCATGCAAAGTGGATGGGAAAGGAGATATAAAATAAAACGTAACGTACATATATGTTATACATTTATTCATGTTAACCTACTACATCAAAAGATTTCTCTTTCGATGCAGCATACATATGTCATCCATAGCATACGCTATTAGTTCGCAATCTGCAATTGACGTTTGGTCGTAATAGTAATTGCTGCGCAAGAAACTAACGGCGTCGCATTTTTTGGTAATACGATTTTTTCGTAGAATACTTTCAAACTCGATGAACTCCTTATCTGCCTCTCTCGCAAACTTATATAGCTTGAGGCATACATACTCGACGCAGTGTTTGAGTTCGAAGAAAAAGAATATAGTTGCAGGTTTCATGTACAAATAATTATTGCGCGATGACAATTTTACAAGTTTATCATCACGCATTTGTACAACTTCGAGTATTAGGTCTTCTGGAAGAGTCGGAATAGTCAGCGACTGACCGACAGCTGACTGCACAAGTCGCTCGACATCCATGCGTCTATCGATGAGCTTCTTCCACGTGTAATAAAACATCGCGATTTGATTTCCTCGGTCATCACCAAGGACAAATTCGACAAAGGAGGATTCGTGTGGAGGTTGCAGACTGACGCTGACCCCAATGTTCAAATATTTGTAAGCTGTACGTGTCAATGCGTATCGTCTGTTGAGTATACGCACCGCACGACGCTCCAACGAAGTGCTGTAAAAAAAAGAACAAGATAAGTCTTAAAATAATAATAAAATTGGAAAAATTATAAAATAGGAGACTCTATAAATTAAACGAAACTTACTTGTTCTCACTCGATGGAGTTGCAACTTCGGGAATCGGCACGTAATAATTCATGCGTGCGCCACCACTGTTGCTTCCCGCAGCGGAGTACATTTTTCACTCTCGGTTATGGCAAGTCGACCGTTTGTACAAGCGGCTGATACAAGACTGACCGATTGCATAAAAAATTAACGGAGCGTATACGTGGCAACACCCTCCCGCTTTTTTAAAAAAATTATGACGTGGTGGTGGTGATGGTGGGGGATTAATGCTTCTAGAACGTATTCTAAGAAAAGTTGTTTATCAAAATATCCGCGATTAAATATCTGAGATAAAAAATGTTTGTCTCGATGATTTAACCGTCGTGGTGTCGCGGTCATGATAATTATTTTTTCTAGGAAGACTTGTTTATCGGAAATTTCGGTTAACGTTTCGAGGCATGTTTCACGGTGCCATTGGATTATGACGTCGCGGTGTTTCGTTTCATCATTTTTTCTAGGAAGACTTGTTTATCGAAAGTTTCGGTTAACGTTTCGGGACATGTTTCACGGTGCCATTCGATTATGGCGTCGCGGTGTCTTATGGTGTCCTCTTTATTGTTTATCGAGGCATATTTCACGGCCCCATTCGGTTATAGCGTTGCGTATTATTTTGCGAGCGCCGAGATCAGGCTGCTAGACGTTGTAGGCAAAATAGTGCGTAAGCAGAACGCAACGTCTAAGGGATATTACTTTTCTGCGACGCCATTCGGTTATGGCGTCGCGTATTACAAAGCGAGCGCCGAGGTCCGGCTGCTGGAATTTGTATACAAAATAGCGCGTAAGCAGAACTCAACGTCTAAGGGATATTACCTTTCTGTAACTTATATGCTGAACAATAGATCTGATGACACTATGCAGTAGATAGAAGAAGAAGAAACGATACGTGATGCCCCAGTTGGAAAAAAAGAATGATAGATAAAATATATAACGATGAATGAAGCGCGTCAGAGCCACAGTATATGATTTGGAAATTTGCGCGTCAGTATAGTTCGCTTGAAAAAAGTGAAGTGGGTATTTGATGGTTTGTTTTTATGTGTGTGCAAAGTGTTCGGTGTAGAACATGATTTTTTATGAGAATCTACAAAAATGAAAATAGAGACAATAGACTTGGCTGAGTCGTTCGACGACGAGCGTATGAAAATAAAGACAATAGACTTGGCTGAATCGTCCGACGAAGAGCAGATGCAAATAGAGATAATACGAGACCTACAAGTAGAATTAAATGAGTTGCCCGACGAAGAGTTAATGGAAATTATAGACGAAAATTTCGAGGCAATAGTAGATGAATCATCTGACGAAGAACACGCGTTGTCAGATGACAGTGACTACATCAGTGACCTTTCAGGAGAAGATCTGACGGAAACTGTTGAAAGGAGAGTGCCTAGTGCGGAAATCCTTGCGCTGAACGGACGTACAAAGTGTTGCGCTATAAACTTTTATTATTCCACGGGTGGGGTGCCTTAGCCGTGTGTACCTCGTGTATGATCAGACTGGCAGACGCGGGTGTCGGGGACATGTATGCTGTTCGAGAGCATGTAACCGAGCTGCAAGATGCGATATCGGGAGAATCCTGCTCCAACTGCAGACTGCCGATGTACGTGATCTACCCCCGCAATATGTGCCCCATTTGTACACGTTGAAAAAGACATTAACATAAATAAGTGCGTGCCTTTACTCGAGCAACATGTTGAGAAGACGTTACTTACGTAGCCATGACGAGTACTATAGGAAGTGCTCTCAACGCAAAGGGATTGAGTTTTACGATATATTTTATATTTTATGGCAGCTCGAGCTGGATCCGCAAAGAGAACCGGAAGTACAACAAGCATCGCCGGTGCAGTGTAGCGACCATAAACTCGATATATGTGAAACTACTGAACGCATACGTAAACCGCAAGTCTATAGCTGCGCAATTACGTCTCCTTTTTGGTGGCCTTATCGCGTGAGACGCGAAGTGTATACACGAATGCGGAATGAGTGTATAGAAGATGAACACGACTTTTACAGTGCAAAAGACATATATAAATGGACAATACAAATTTATAATAGGATCAAGTGTGGACACGCAGAGAGTTTATACATTGACATTGATGCAGGTATTGGGAGGTGCATCAAATTGGTGGTGACGGACACCTCGCGATCTTTAACCTGTGCGTGTTTGAACAATCCTAGCCATACAAAGACGTTTTATAAAGGTTATGATAAGCATCATCATTGTGATATCTTGCTGGAGACTTATAAAGATATTACACGCTTCGATCTTCATCAGTTAACGTGTATGCGCTATCACATTCAGGAGTATAAACGATCGTGTGTACGGTGCGGTCGAGTCGCGTGCAAGTGCTCCGTAGAAGTGTGAGAGAGACGGCATAAAGTGCGCGCCTTTACGCGAGCAACATGGTGGACATAAGTCCTGGATGGGATGACTTTTTCAGGTATTATAAATGCTCTGCCGAATCAGTTTTTAAAGATTGTTATTATGAACAAGATATCACCAATACTTTAGAGGGCAAAGAATATCTGGAAGAAGAAGAAACGACCGTGCCACGAGTATCACTGGTGCAGTTTTTTCGCGATCGCGAACTCGGTATACGCGGAACCAGTGAACGCGTAGTTAGACAAGGAGTCGTTATTGAAACCGAGCCTCCATATGACTGGCCTTACCACGTGAGACGGAAAATGTATAAACGAATATGGCATGAGTGCGAGAGAGAGGAAAAAAAAGAGGAAAAAAAAAGATCTGCGAGGAGAAACGGGTGTGCAACAATTATCACCGGTGCAGATTCTTCGCAACTGCGAACTCAGTGGACGCGTAGTCAGACAAGAAATTGTTAACGATAATCCTGAGCCTCCATGGTACTGGCCATATATTTTGAAACGTAAAGTGTTTGAACGAATGTCGTGTGAGTGGAGGAGAAAGCGGAAGAGATAGGATGAAGGAAGATATACTCCCCCGTCATATTATAGAAAAGTAAACTTATATTTCAGGGCGCAAGGAATTTCTGACGATATTGAGTTTAAGTGTGTGACGTGATTTAAAAAACATTACTATAAAACACAAAAACAATAAGAGTATAAACACGAATAACTATGCCCTCTTTCGTACATCCGATATGCGCGAGTGGTACGAGCGACACGTTATCGAACCCACACTGGCAAAACTCCAAGAGTTCCAGGAGCCCGATAGCGGGTGGGCGCTATCGCGTATCCTCGATCTTACAATTAATATCAACAGGTACGATCCTATGCGCGCGGGATGTCACCTGGAATTACCGCAAGGGATATTGAGGAAGAAAGCGGTGATTAACGTCCGGTCCATGGACAATGCGTGTTTTGCATGGTCGGTGGTCGCCGCGCTGTATCCAGTCGAAAGGAATGTGAATCGGGAATCTTCGTACCCGCACTATACGACCGTGTTAAATGTACAAGACATTGAGTTTCCTATGTCTCTGAAAGGAATTAGTACATTTGAACGACTCAACGACGTATCAATAAATATTTACACCATCGAGGGACATGAAACGCTAACCGTTCTACCAATACGGCTCACCAACCGGAAGAGAGAAAAGCACGTCAATCTGCTGTACGTGCAAGACTCGCGAGACTACAACGTGGGGCATTTCGCGTGGATAAAGAACCTGTCCCGCCTTGTGAGCTCACAAATAAATAGAGATGAACATAGGAAATACTTTTGCGATCGGTGAGTATACATTAAAAATCAAAGTATACGATATATTATATTTTTTATATAAAAAATATATGAAAAAATTGCAAATTTTTTTTCAGATGTCTACACTATTTCTACACGAACGACAAGTTGCAATCGCACACGGTAGACTGCAGTGAGATAAACGACTGCGCCATCCGACTACCGAGCGAAGACGACAAATGGCTGAGCTTCTGCAACTACAATAGAAAGGAGCGGCTTCCGTTTGTGGTGTACGCCGATCTCGAATGCACCCTGGAGAAGATGGATGCGGATTAGAGAACGTTGACGTACGCATATCAACGCCACGAGGTATTTAGCGTCGGGTACTACGTGCAGTGCTCGTACGACGACGCGTTATCTACGTATCGGTTTCGCCGCGATAAGGATTGCGTCGCATAGTTCGCCAACGAACTCGAGGAATTAGCGCATCGCGTAAAGGGTATTTTATCCGCCAATGTCCCTATGGAGACGCTCTCGAAAGAACAGTGGCATGCATTTCACAGCGCGACGCACTGCCACATTTGCGAAAAACCGTTCGCACCGGACGACGAGCGGGTACGCGATCATTGCCATCTGACCGGCCGCTATAGAGGTCCCGCGCATTCAAACTGTAATCTCAATTATAAAAACTCATATGTCATTCTCGTAGTGTTTCACAATTTATCCGATTACGACGCACATTTTATCATAAACGAAATAGCTGCCGCGTTCGAAGGCTTGATCGACGTACTGCCGTTAACTAAAGAAAAATAGGTAAATATGCATATTAGGTCCAACCTCACCAATGACCTTGACCTTGACATATGTTGTCAAGGTCACCCTCCTGAGTGACCTTCAGAAAGTTTTAGCTGGCGGTCATTGTTTATTAAAAAGTTATAAACAAAAAGAGTTTGACAAATATAGCAGTTTTTTTGAGTATTGAAACGCATAAACGACCTTGACCTTGACATATGTTGTCAAGGTCACTCTCCTGAGTGACCTTCAGAAGGTTTTAGCTAGCGGTCATTGTTTATTAAAAAGTTATAAACAAAAAAAATTTGGTAGGAAAAATTATTTAAAGCAGTGAATTGTTGGTATATTGAAAGGAAAGTTATTTAAAGCAGAGAATAGAGAGTATGTGCTTCAACTTACAAAGCACATACTTGTAAGTTGAAGCACATACAAAGCACACACTTGTAAAGCGCGCCACTAACCTATAGGTTAGTGACGCGCTTTACAAGTGTGTGCTTTGTAAGTTGAAGCACATACAAAGCACACACTTGTAAAGCGCACCACTAACCTATAGGTTAATGACGCGCTTTACAAGTGTGTGCTTTGTATGTGCTTTGTAAGTTGAAGCACATACTCTCTATTCTCTGCCTTAAATAACTTTCCTTTCAATATACCAACAATTCACTGCTTTAAATAATTTTCCCCACTAAATTTTTTTTGTTTATAACTTTTTAATAAACCATGACCGCCAGCTAAAACTTTCTGGAGGTCACTCAGGAGGGTGACCTTGACAACATATGTCAAGGTCAAGGTCGTTTATGCCTTTCAATGCTCAAAATAACTGCTATATTTTCAATTTTCTTTTTGTTAATAACTTTTTAACGAACGATGACCGCCGGCTAAAACCTTCTGAAGGTCACTCAGGAGGGTGACCTTGACAACATATGTCAAGGTCATCGGTGAGGTTGGACCTAATATGCATATTTACCGAAAAATATCTCGTTCACGAAAAACGTTAAAGACACCGCCGACAAATCAGATTCGCGAAACAATATAAAGTTACGGTTCATCGATTTGTTAAAGTTTCTCACCACTAGTCTCGAAAAATTGGCATCCTTCCTCGATAAGGACAAATTAAAAATTGTACGTTCAAAATTTTCCGAATTATCGGTCCACGATTTAGAACTACTGACGCGAAAAGGTGTCTTTCCTTACGAATACGTGGATTGCGTGGACAAGCTGCAGGATACGCGTTTACCGCCGCGCGAATCATTTTACAGTTCCTTGGTCGGTGACACTGTATCCGAGAGTGATTACGCGCACGCCGTGAACGTTTGGCAGCGGTTCTCCGTTCGAACCTTGGGCGAATCTGTATTTAAAAACGGATGTCTTGTTATTGGCCGTTTTCGAAAATTTTCGTGACAGTTGCATCAAAAGTTACGGACTAGACCCTGCTTATTACTACACATTGCCAGGCTTCACTTGGGACGCCATGTTGAAGCATACTCGCGTAAATTTCGAACTGCTAACCAATATAGATATGGTAATGTTTATCGAACGTGGTATTCGCGGCGGTCTGAGTCAATGTTCAGGCAGATACGCGCGAGCCAATAACAAATACATGCAGTCGTACGATCCATCAAAACCATCGCCGTACCTCATGTATTTCGACGTAAACAACTTGTACGGTTGGGCATTGTGCCAACCACTACCGTACGCCGATTTTCGATGGGTCGAAGACGTTTCGAATCTTGATATTAGCGCGATTGATACGAATTCGCCCACAGGTTATATTCTCGAGGTTGACCTGGAGTACCCTCAGAATAAACACGACGCGCACGCTGACCTACCGTTCTGTCCGACGCGCGATAAGCCGCCAGGCGCGCGGCAGGCCAAGCTCCTTGCGACTGTGTGCGTTAAGAAGCGCTATGTCATACACTATCGTAACCTTCAGCAATGCACGCGCCACGGCCTTCGAGTTACAAAAATACATCGCGTATTGCAATTTGCTCAATCTCCATGGCTCCGCGATTACATCGAATTAAACACTCTGTTTAGAACGCGCGCGACAAATGATTTCGAAAAGAATTTATATAAATTGATGAATAATGCGGTATTCGGAAAAAAGATGGAGAATGTGCGTAATCATGTAGACGTAAAATTATTGACTCATTGGGAGGGTAGATACGGCGCGGAGGCAATGATCGCTAAACCAAATTTCCATAGCAGGAGTATTTTTTCGGAAAATCTGGTTGCCATAGAAATGCGTAAACTCGAGGTGAAATTTTAACAAACCTATCTACGTAGGCATGTGTATCCTCGACATATCTAAGATATGTTTGTATGAATTTCATCACGAGTACATGTCTTCTCTGTATAGCGACAAGTGTAAAATTATGTACACCGACACGGACAGTTTGATCTACCATATAGAGTGCGAGGATGTGTACGAGAACGTGAAACATGATATTGCTAGGTTTGATACGAGCGATTACCCGGTCGACAACGCGTACGGTATACCGCTTGAGAACAAGAAGGTGCCGGGCTTAATGAAGGATGAAAATAACGGCGCGATCATGACCGAATTCGTCGGACTCAGGGCGAAAATGTACGCCTTGCGAGTCGATGGTAAACGACAAATGATATATCTTATCGAATTCGACCGATACGTTACCGTGGGGGCATTATCGAATACCCTTGTAACGTAATGTATGTATGTATATATGTATGTATGTATGCAATATAACGTATAACGTAACGTATAACGTAATGTATAACTTATAACATAACGTATAACGTAATGTATAACGTAACGTATAACATAATGTATAACGTAACGTATAACATAATGTAAGTATATATGTATGTAAGGTATGAAATAAAACGTTTTATATTGAACATGATATTAATAAAGATATTGGATGTATGTAAGGTAAATGTCCCTATTTGTGACCATGACCCTATTTGTGACCATTTGCGGACGTTTATTAAAATAATCAGAAGTTGTAAATAATTCATCTTCGAAAAGAATATTTATCATGTTTTGCGATTAATAAGCTACGGTTTGATATACGGTTTTAATGATATTTAACTAACAAATTCTCGTGAAAATGTGAAATAAGGTGCTCGTGTCGCCATCAGTGGCAGATCGAGCGCATGCTTGTCGTCACGTTAGTAGATCTATGGCGTTTGTCGCGGCACAGTCACAGCTTTGTTACGTCGTCAAAAAAAAGTGTTAAGGAACAATACTGCGCAAAACTATCAGTGAAGGATTAATAAGTGTTGTGCTACTCGTGTATTCCGGAAAAGGTTGGTAGTTTTGAGTATATAGGCGAATTTTACAGATAGGTACAGCAAAAACACGCATGTCTTCATTTGTGATCGGCTCAAGAAAACTAGTCGTGGCAGTAAATTTTGCTGCTTGTTTCCAAAAAAACGTACTTAATATCCATCTCCATACTCTTCTAGACGAATGTGAGTTGCATTTGTACGAGTATGCTCAAGGGAAAACTCTAGAGAAAACGATATTATTTTAGGTTAAGTCACTAATTGGGACATCGTGTGTTCATCGTGTGTTTTGTACCGATTTGTGACCACGGTTTCAAAATACTTACTTTATACTTATTCAATTATTGAGTGATTTCTTTATGAAATACAATAAAATATTTTATTCTAATGAGGCCATTTGACGATAAATATAACCACAGTCTCTAAGTAGCGAGAAAATCCAACTTTATTTCATCAGGATCGAAAATTAATTTGCCGGTCACTAAATGGTACATTCGATGGATAATGTACGAATGTACCGGTCACTAACCGGGTCAGACGAGGGGTCACTAATAGGGCCAAAATTAAATCAGGCGGTCACTAATGCGTACATATACATAGTCTGCAATTTCTTTTTTTATATTTATTAGATTATGTTTAAAACTTGAATAAAACAAGTTTTTTGATACAAAAATGATTAATCTTGAGTTGGGTATAATTGTTTTTTGATTTAAATCATTATAGAGTACTTTCCTCTCTTATTAACTTATGCAAAAATCTTACATGGTCACAAATAGGGACATTTACCTTATGCAACATTTTATATTGGATGGGATATTAATAAAGATATTGATTTAATATTTCATATTTCTTATATGTATTTCAAATTTCATTTTCTACATATTTATTTCCTTAAATGTATTTTATATGTATTACATTTTTTTATGTATTTTTTATACAGTAAAAATAAATGTCTTTATATATATTAAATCACGTTGTCCTTGTGTATCCATGAATTGTGCGATCCATCGAATCCCAACTATTTCACATAAACCTTGTCACCCCTCCTGCGAAGTACTTTCTCCACGAGATACACGTCTGGATAAGCCGCTTGATGCAGCTCATGCTCGTAGAATCCTCCGGTGACAGATTTTCCTCGATAGTTTTCGAGTAGATAGGTTACGGGATTAGTACGCTGTACTTTAACAATTTTAAAAACCTCGGTTGTCCAATTCGGCGTGTAACCTTTCTCGAAAACAGTCTTGTACTTGCTGACGCGTACCGGGTCGCCTACTTTGAACTTTGCCGGATCCGCGATCTTTATCTCGCTGTACACTGTGTTCAAGAGTCTTTCTGCGATCGCGGGAGTAACGTCGACGGGCCGCACGCCGATCGTTCGATGCTTGCGCGCGTTGTAATCCGACACGAGTCGCGGCAACGCGTCGACCCACTTGTAAGTCCCATTGAGCGTAAACATCTTCCACATATCATTCTTTAACGTGCGATTGAATCGCTCGACGACTGATGCCTTCATCACCGAATATGTGGAATAATGATTAATGCCGTGTTTTCTCATGAGACGTTGCACGTTGGCGTTGTAAAATTCCTTCCCCATATCGGTTTGCAAGTTTTTCGGGCCCTTTTTGCTGTCTCGAATTATCTTAGCGATAACGTCAGCTGTCTCGCTTCCGCCTTTACTCTTGAGTGGCACGGCCCACGCGTATTTGCTCATCACATCGATGACGGTAAGTATGTAGTGGTAGCCTCTATTGAAACGCGAGTAAGGACGCATCTCGCCGATGTCAGCCTGCCACAGGTCATCGTACTCACGCACGATGACGCGTCTTCGGGGAAAATTTCTTCTCGCCGGTGCGTGCAGTTCCTCGACAAGTCGTCGCTTTTCGATATTTTTACGTCCATCGGATTTCGACGATGTCATGTTTTTTTAACAGTGCGTAATAATACACGCAAAGAAATTATATCTCACTTTTTTAAATCAATCAATAACCGTTTATTTCCGTTCCTTGTCGCTCAATAGCGGTTCTTTGTCATCGGCTTATCGACTGTTTCCGCTCATTAACCGTTCACAGCCGTTCCTGAACCGTTCGTAACCGCTTCTAAGCCGTTTATTGGTCGTTTGATAACTGCTCGATGACCGTTCCTGAATCGCTCGTCGCCCTTCGTCGTCGTCATTGGGCAGCCTTTCGTAACCTTTCGCGGATCGTTTGCCGCTGTCCATCGTTATTCAGGTTTTGTCGATCAAAAGATATGTGCCTCGAGCGCCTCTCGGTTCGCGTCCAACACGGCTTGCGTATCTTGTTTGAGCGCGATCAGATTCGTTTCAATTTCCTCCAACTGATCTCTCAATATTTTAACGCTATCTCTCAGAAGTCTAAGATTCGTTTCAAATTCAGTCTCCAATCGCGCTTTACGATACTTCTCGAATTCCGCTTCGTCTCTCAAACTCTTAACGCTCTGTTCTACGTACAGTTTATTAACCGCGTCACCGTCAACCTCCAGTTGCGCCACGCAACGAATCTTGCGCGAATTTGCGTCAAAGTCCGTAGCAGTGCGACACAGTGTTATCGCGCACAAAATTTCTCATTAATCCACTCCACAGGTGGTACGATACGGCGTTCGATGCGTCTCTGCTCTGCTCGAATATGCCAAATTTGTTGATCGGCATTTCGACGCTGAATGAGCGGCTCGCCGCCGCGCGGCTCAATTTATAATGAGACCGGCTTCGCGAAGTTCCTCGATGATCGACAGATCTCGTTGTTGTGGGCATTGTTGCCAGCGTGGTGCGAAGCGTCGAGCAATCGTAGACGATCCACCAGCTCGTTGGGGTCGTCCCAGTGCACGTAATCAATCTTATTGTCGGTCAGCGTCATCGCGCGAGGCGCGATTAATCCCTTTTCGGATTGTTTCTTCATGGATGCAGGTGGTATCAACTTTTGGATTATCTTCATGTACTTGTCCCCCCTGTGGGACTTTACTCGCCCGAGAGGATCGTGATTGAATCTATGAGTGCTCGTCTCAAACAGGATGTTCTTGTACTTTTGCATATTCTCCTCCGTGTAAATGTTTTTATCAGGCTTGTTTTTAAAGATCAACTCGTAAATACCGGGTGTGCCAATGTAATGTACGTCGCCGATATACACGTTTATTGCCGAGCATCATCATTCCATCGTTGCCCAGATAAACACCGTACACGGTATCTATATCGCTCTTTGGTTTGGCGCTCATAAGAGCACCGATGTACTCTTGGCCCAATGGACCCAAGGTATCGTGCAACGCTTCTCGACCCTCCGGCGTTTCCAACTCCTTTTGAATAGACGTCGCGAGCTCTGAGTCGTCCGTGAGTTCGAAAACAGGCATGTTTTGGGGTTATTCGAACTTTATTGTAAGCTGCATTTTTCTCGCCGTTACGTATAGTGGAGATGAGGTTATCGGTGTAGAGGTTATCGGTGGTACACCCAGTATAACGTAAATTTTTTAAAAATTTTAAACCCATGGGTTCAGCGGGGGCGATGCTATCAATTTCTTGACATATCGCGTTCCGACATCGCTTCAAAGTAAATTCTCACCAATTGTTCCTTTCTGTTACTTTTTTCAAACGTGTACATTTTTATGTAAAATTTCCTGCTTTTTCCAATAAAAATATTTTCAATTCCTTCAAAATTAAAGAAAGCACTAAAAACAATGATTTTTGAGAAAAAACCTGTTCTTTTATGTCTTCCCCAAAGTTTATTTTAGAATGAATATTTCCACTGGAAAGAGCGGATTTTTTTACATAATATATGTAGTTTTTAGCTTTTGCTCTCAATGGGTAGAACCAAAGTTAAATAAATAAATAAATCGGTGACTATTTCTAATTATATTTTCGTCCTTATTAATGATTTTTAATTAAGTAGTTGTACAGCCATCAGTCTATTTTTATTTTTATAAAGTTTGAAGATGTTGCAATTACTTTTGCACGCGCGTATCTTACAATGTTATTCAGGATAACTATAGGGCTGAGAAAGGATAAAAATAATAAATACCAAAAGCCCCCTCCGCATCCCCCCTCCCAACCCTGTACAGAGTGAACCTCGCTTCAACTTACAAAGCATACTTTTCATATACCAACTATTCTCTGCTTTAACAAATTATTTCTGCTACAGATATTAAGCGTCGAAGTTAACAAAGCAGAAATAATTTGTTAAAGCAAAGAATAGTTGGTATATAAAAAGTACATATTTATATAACAACTATTCATCGTACATATAAATATGTACTTTTCATGTACCAACTATTCTCTGCTTTAACAAATTATTTCTGTTTCGTTAACTTCGACACTTAATATCTGTACAGCAATTCTCTGCTATAATAAAAAGATTGTTCAATATACAAACGATTTGCTGCTTTAAATAACTTTTCTTTGTTCATACATTGTCAAATATAACTTTGACACTCGGATTACCGTATTCTTTGATGCAATGGCTGAAATCTTTCAGATTCCTAATAATAGTGTTGAATAAATCATCATTAAACGTTTATTTTTGTATTTATTATTTTTATCCTTTTTCAGCCTGTATCTTTTTTTACTACGAACTTCTCTTTTTTATTTTTTTATTAAACGTTATATTTTGAATTTTGCTTTTAAACACTGTTTTCTTTTTTACACATATCACTAATACCAATTTTTAAAAAACAGAAACAATTTATATGTTGTGCCGTAACCGGGATTTGGTGCTCGGGGACGGCACAGGATTCGAAGATTCCGGTTAGGAGGGAGATGCGCACGGCGGGGTGTTCACAAAACAACACTTTGTTAATTTTTCACAAATAACTTTAATTAAAAGCTCGATTTAACAACTTATATTGGTCTTAATTTCTTTATCTAATTCCCGAGTTTATTCTAAGGTCGATTATTATAAACTGTGTCCGCACGTTTGTTACAATTATTGCGACCGACTGCCCGCGCGATCTTCCGAATCGGCGGTATTTATATTATCGGGTCGATGTTCTGTTGCTAACTCGGGGGCTCCCGAGTTAGCGTTGACTTCTCGTCGTCAGCGCTCTGCGCTGACCTTCGCATCAGCGCTTTCGGTCAACCTGGAGTTGAACGCTCTGGGTTCCGGGGTCGGTTTGCATCGGATGATCGTCGTCCGATGCAATCGTCAGGTTTTTCGGCGGATTTCGTATTTGAGTTTAGTTGCTAGGGTCGGATTACTGATAAGTTATATAATTAATACTTATTGCGTTGTGCGCTCACAACATCCCTTCCCCCGCGGAAAAAGAAAAACTGAGAAACACGAAATTTTTCGTTATTATCTCTTGTGTATTTCTCCTTCTTGAGAGGTTACAATTTAAATTTTCTTGTTTCTAATTTGTACGCTATTGTTTCACCTTTTAAATCTTTAATGGTTTCTTTTTCTTTTTATTATGTAAATGATTACAACTATAGTGCTTACTACGATTACAGATATGGTCGCAGAACCTACGGGATATACAATATTCTTGTTTGCAACAATGCTTGGTTGAGTTTCGGTTAATGTTATCCAAAATTTTACATTCGACAGGATGTGACGTTGTTTACGGTTTTCTATATATCTAGGCGCTCTTACAAAAAGTTGCACCTCGCTTGGTGCATTCGCTGTTATAAAATACAAAGGAAAATTTTAATCGCATATAAATTTAGTATTTTCTTGCGTACATTTATTTAAATTGCTTTCTTTTAATATTATATAATTATATTTTTTTATTGAGAGTACGCGTGTAACATGTTATTTTTCGTATGTGTCAAGTAGTCTGTAATACTTATCGTCAATGTCTTTCGTGAGGTCAGATAGGATGGTAGTGATCATTAGTAGTTGTTCGTCTATTTCTTCACGGTATATGAATTGTTCTTGCAGTTTCCTTGTGACGTTAGTCAGTAAATTTTCATTGTATGAAAGAGTTTGCTTCAATTTTTCCATATAACCTACTGTGGCATTGATGATTTTTAGTTGGTTTTTTTTTTGCTTTTAGACTTCTATGAATGCTTTTAGACGGTTCGCGTGTACGCATAACGTTTTGCGTCCCTTTTTGATTACGTAATTTACCTCATTAATTTTTTCCATTATTATATACGGTCCGATCCACTGCGTTTTTAACTTCTTTGATCTTTTTCGCCGAACCGTTTCATCAAATAATAGTACTTGGTCTCCTACTTTAAACGTTTCAATTTTCGTCTTTTTGTCGTATTGATGCTTTGCTTTAAGTTTTTCGTGTTTCGTGTGTATTCTAGCTATTTCGTTAGTTGCGCGTATCCTTTCTCGAAGTTCTTGCGCGTAATTATCGTATGTATACGTTAGTTTTGGGGGCTTTGTTAAAGCTGTCGGTAAAATAGCTTGGTGACCGTAAACCAACTCGAACGGTGTAAACCCTGTCGTGGTATGGGGGGTTGTATTGTATGTAAACATTGCGTAAGGCAGCCATTCATCCCAATCGGTTTGATCTTCATTTATATAGTGTCTCAGATATTCTGCTAATGTGCGATGTGATCGCTCCAATGCTCCGTTGCTTTCGGGATGATAAGCTGTCGTTTGTATTTTTTCAATTTTTAATAATTTACACACGTTTTTAAACATTTCACTCGTAAAGTTCGTGCCTTGGTCCGTGAGTACTTTCTCCGGTATTCCGTGTTCCAACACGATTTTAATAATAAAAGCTTTTGCGACCGTGGCTGCTTCTTGATTTTCTATTGGAATTGCCTTACTGAATTTTGTTAAATTATCCTGAAATGTTTAAACGTATTTATTTCCGTTATTTGTAATAGTCAATGGTCCTACAATGTCGAGGGCGCATTTTTCGAACGGTCTTTGTGGAGTATCCGTAATTATTAAAGGCATTTTCGTTTTTCTGCTCAGTTTATTCTTCTGGCAGTATTCACATTTATTTATATACTCTTCGACATCCTTAGTAATTCCATTCCAATTGTAAATTAATCGGATTCGATTTAAAGTTCTTGTGACTCCCTGGTGCCCTCCCATAGGTGAGTCGTGATATTCGTGTAATATTTGCATCTTATCTTCTTCCGAGTATTCTCTCGGTGTTTCCTCTTGATGAACGTTGTAGACTTGCGAGTCTTCCGCTATCGGGTTTCGGCTCAGTGCGTCAGCATTTGCATTCATTTTTCCTGCCTTATGAATGATCGCGTAGCCGTATTCTTCCAGCTTGAGTCTCCATCTTATTAATCTCGAGCCGGGATCTTTTACGTTAAATAACCATATTAATGGTCTATGATCTGTAATTATTTTAAATTTTGTTCCATATACGTATGGTCGGAAATGCTTTACGGCCCATACGATGGCTAATAATTCTTTTTCCGTTGTATTATAATTTTGTTCCGCCTTGTTTAGTACTCTACTGGCGTAAGCTATCGGCCTATCTTGTCCTACTGTCCCTTGTGATAATACAGTTCCGATTGCATAGTCGGATGCGTCGGTAGTTACCAAGAACTCTTGGTTAAAATCTGGGTAATTTAATATAGGCGCAGTAGTAAGCTTTTCCTTTAGTGTTTCGAACGCCATTTGTTGCTCGGCTGTCCAAATAAATTTTTCTCCTTTTTTCAATAATTTTGTTAAGGGTTTTGCTATTTTAGAAAAATTTTCAATAAATTTTCGGTAATATCCAGCGAATCCGAGAAAAGTCTGGACATCTTTTGGTCGTGTAGGCGTTTTACATTTTATCACCACTTGTATGTTGGCAGGATCTGGTAGTATTCCGTTTTCCGAAATAATGTGCCCTAAATATAATACTTCCTTGCGCAGGAATTCGCATTTATCGGGTTGAAGTTTTAAACGATATTTTCTAAATCGCTCTAAAACTTCTATTAGACGTTTGTTGTGTTCGGCTAACGTTGCTCCGAAAACTACAACATCGTCGAGGTATACGAGGCATTTAATACCTTCTAAACCCATTAATACCGCTATTATTGCGCGCTGAAAAGTCCTTGGCGCATTTTTGAGACCGAAAGGCATTCGGTTAAATTTGTAGTGTCCATTAGGTGTGGAAAATGCTGTTTTCTTTTTATCTTTCTCGTGCATCGGTATCTGATGGTATCCGGATGCGAGATCTAAAGTTGAAAAATATTTTGCCCTTCCTAATTTGTCGTGTATTTCTGCAATGTTTGGCAATGGGAACGAGTCTCCTATTGTCAAGTCGTTGAGCTTTCTGAAATCGATGACAATTCGTAATTTTATTTTTCCTGAAACGTCAGGTTTTTTTGGTACTACTAATATTGGAGAATTCCACGGGCTCGTACTAGGGCGAATAATTCCATCCTCTAGCATCTTGTTAATTTGGCTATTTATTTCCCCCTTATGCTTCTCTGGTAGGCGATAAGGTCGGACGCTCACCGGCGCGCTATCTGCTCGCGTCGGGATCTCGTGTTTCACCGCCGGGGTGCACGTTAGTTTATCGTTCTCTAAATGGAATATATCGTTAAAGTCATCGCATATTTGCTCTAACGCCTTTCTTTCTTTTTTATTTAAATGACTCATTCTTAATTTATTATGTAATTTTTCGCGTTGCTCTGTAAGTGATTCGCGCTCTTCAGTCGCGTGTACAGTGAATACGTCAGCAGTGTCGTTCACCTCTTCTAGAGTTACACGCGGTGTGTATATCTCTACTGGCTTCTCGGTGACGTTTACTATGCTTATCGGGCAAACAAAATCTACAGGTTTTACCATGCAATGTCCAATGAAAATTCCAGGAATAGGTTGTTCACGTTTCACAATGCCTATTCTATTTTGGTCTGCAATCGCTTGTACAATTGTTTCACTGCGGGGCGGTAATATTACCTTTTTATATGGTCGGAGCTTAAGATTTTCTCCGCCGATTTTTAATACATTCTTCCCATGGAGACAGTCAGCTCGGTGCTTCTTGATGAAATTGATTCCTAGTATTCCCTCATATTCCATCGGAAAGTCGTCGTTTACCACGTACATTGTGTGGCGTATGAATTTCTTTCCTAAGTTTATCGTGGCTTTTATTTTTCCAAGGGTATACAGCTGGTGTCCTGTTATCCCTGTCAGCGCGAGTTTCTTCTCACGCATTTGTGTATTGCCCTTCAGGTTACCTATTTTGATAAAGGTTAGGGCTGCTCCGGAATCAAGTAAAAAATTTATTTTTCCCGTTTTGGCTTTTTCAACCGGGAGTGTTACTAGGTCGAGATTATAATTTTTATCAGTCTTACTCCTCACTTGAGTAATTTGATACTCGCTCACGGCTCGTGCGGCTCGTGCCTTATGCTTTCTCGGTTTCTTTTCTTCTTCACGGCTACTGCCGCTGCCGCTGCTGCTGCTATACGATATCTCGTCGTTTTTGTCTGACGCATGCTTTCTCGCTCTCGCTGCTGCATTTACCTGTGGCTTTTTATTTCCATCAGTTTTAGATTAGCGCGCCCTTTCCTTTTCGGGTCGGCCATTTAACAGCCAACATTCTTCCCGTTTATGCCCTACCTTCTTGCAGTAGTTACAATACTTTTCTACGGTATGTATTCCGCTGGGCTTTTCTGCTCTCGGGAGAGAATATCGGTTTGCGTATCGGCTCGTACGGCATTCTTGTCCAGTATGGCCTAGTTTTCCGCATTTATGGCATTTAATCGCCGATCTCTGCGAATACCTTGCGTTCTCGGTATTAAATTTATTTGTTAGTTGTCCCTTCCGTGAGGGAATCATCACTTTCTCTTCGGCACTGGCGCCGGCTATTGCTTCTTGCAGGCTTTTATATCGCTGAGCTCGGACCAACAGTTTAATCTCTTCGTGCAACCCTATTTGGTAATTGTGAAGGGCTTGCGTTTTAATGCTATCTAATATCGCTCTCTGTTGGTCTTGTGTGTGGTTTTTGCCTTCTTCCATCGCTTCGTATAGTTCTCGAGCGAGCTTTTCCACACGCCGTCCGAATTCTTGCGCGTTTTCTCCCGTTTTTTGTTTCAAGGAGTTAAACTCTAATTGCAAGTGTGTCGTGCTTCGCTTTCCGAGGTATTCGGTCTCAAGTTCGCACCTTAATTGCTCGTAGCTCTGTATATTCCGCGTGTCGAAATCGATCATAGCCGTTCCTTTAAATTTTGTGCAGAGTATTGCTTCTAGTAGATTCGATTTGTCTGCGGGATGAATATTTTTCATCGCGTAATTACTCGCGTTTAAGAATTCGCGGACGCGCTCTCTAGATTCTCCGTTTATTTCGGGTATCAAGTTTCGGGCTTCCTTCAGGCTGAGGAACCCAGTATTATGATTTGCCGGTCGATTTCTGACGTCCTCACGCGTTCGACCGTAGGTTATATCTAATGGACCGTTACTATGACTGGCGCGGACCCTGTCGTCGTGTCGTTCGTAGGTCGCGGCCTCTATTCTGTGCATACGATCCTGCATTGAGCGGATTTCTTCTAATAATTCACCGAGTACAGAATCCTGCATGCCTGGGCATTCTCGCGCAGGCTCCGGAGCTCGACGTGGATTATTCGCGGGTGTCCGTTGGTTCACTGACCTTAAACGGTTTATTTCCGCGTCTACTTGCTTGGGCGTTACCGGCATTTCGTTTGCGTCTTCGCGGGGTACATTCGCTTGAGCCGCTCTTCTTTGCTGACTAATTTTTCCGGCCGCGGGAGTATAATCTTCTTCTTCCGGATCAAATACGCTACTGTCGTAGGACGTTAGAGAGAACTCTCCTCTTCCGGAGTTATTGCTCTGTGTATTGGCCGATGTATTTAAACGTGCGTCACTTATTGTCGGGTGCAGTCTGAGTACGTCACTTTCGTCCTTGTTATTATTTGCGTTATTGTTCTTGTTAATATTATTGTTTTGTTATTGGGGTTATCTCGGGGACCGTTATTATTTCTGGGTAAAAGACTATCGTCTAGGAAAGCAAATTTGCGCTCTAATACGACGTTCGGTTGCAATTCTAATACCGGCGAGTCTTCATCCGAGTATTCTAAGCTACGTCGGACGTTTTCTGCAATGTCGCGAACGGCTTCCTCTACGATTCGTACGGGGCCTATAGGGCTGACTCTAGGTGTTCGGCGCGCTGGCGCACTTTCGGCTCTATGTAACCACGACGGGTTGCGGACGGGGCTATCTTGCGTTTCACCGTCCGACATCTACCGTAATATAAGCTCTAATTCGCTCGGCGGGACGTGTTTCCGTCCTCTGGCATTTATTGCTTTATAACGCTTTACAATACGCTTTACAATTTTTAATTGCGACTTACATTAGTAGACGCATGTTGGTTGTCGCTGCGCTGGTCGTTGACCGCTGCTTTGTTGTCTGGCTGCTTGGCTGCTTGGCTGCTTGGCTGGCGAGTCACCGTGTGGTAGGTCGGCGCCTTCTCCGGTGTCGTTGATAACACTCGTGGGCTGCTACCGGGTGCTTCCTTCGCTCTGGATCAGGATTCGGTCGCTCTTCTTAGGGTTGCTTCACCGCTTTCTTACGATCCGCTCTTTTGCAGACGAACACTCTCAATCTGGTCTCTCCTTCAAGGTGACGGAATCCCACCGCTGCCACCAAATTGTTGTGCCGTAACCGGGATTTGGTGCTCGGGGACGGCACAGGATTCGAAGATTCCGGTTAGGAGGGAGATGCGCACGGCGGGGTGTTCACAAAACAACACTTTGTTAATTTTTCACAAATAACTTTAATTAAAAGCTCGATTTAACAACTTATATTGGTCTTAATTTCTTTATCTAATTCCCGAGTTTATTCTAAGGTCGATTATTATAAACTGTGTCCGCACGTTTGTTACAATTATTGCGACCGACTGCCCGCGCGATCTTCCGAATCGGCGGTATTTATATTATCGGGTCGATGTTCTGTTGCTAACTCGGGGGCTCCCGAGTTAGCGTTGACTTCTCGTCGTCAGCGCTCTGCGCTGACCTTCGCATCAGCGCTATCGGTCAACCTGGAGTTGAACGCTCTGGGTTCCGGTGTCGGTTTGCATCGGATGATCGTCGTCCGATGCAATCGTCAGGTTTTTCGGCGGATTTCGTATTTGAGTTTAGTTGCTAGGGTCGGATTACTGATAAGTTATATAATTAATACTTATTGCGTTGTGCGCTCACAACATATAAAACAAAATTTTATGCACAAATGTCTACAAAGTGGCGAGAGATTCTCCGGGGCGAAGCCCGGGTAACCAACTAGTCTATATATATAAAAACAAATGTCCTGACTCACTCACTCATCAATGCCCAGCCCAAACCCCTGAACCTAGAAACATGGAATTCGGGGAGTGTATTCCTCTCATGACGTAAGCACCCACTAAGAAGGGATTTTTAAAAATTCAATCCCTAAGAGGGTAAAAAGGGGTAAAATGTATTTTAACGGATTTGTCATTATCTCTTAGGCCCGATGAGATATCAACTTGGTTTTTGCTTACAAAGGTCACCCATACAAATGCTTAAAATCATAATTCAGAATTATACCCTAATCAACCTCTAAAAGGGCAAATCTAGATTCAGGGGGAAATTATAGAACCATTTGTATCTCCTGTGAATTAATTTCTATGTATTTTTCTTTTGGTTCTTATACTCAGCTTAACAATTACTTTTAAAAAAAACTTTTGCTTCCTTATTACACGATAAATTTATTAACAAAAAAAATTTTAAGGATAGGGGAGAGTGCAAGAATTGCAAACATCTAAGGGAAAAGTTAAATAAAGCCGACAATTGTTTATCAATTATAGAAGTATGCTTTTTAAATGATACTCCAGTTACTTGGCTTTAAATTACAATAATTAATATTAATACTTATTTGTCATTCGGAGTTACCCGCCGCACGCGGGGCAATGCCGAATCGTAGCTGGGGTAATTACAAACGGGTTTTGCTTATTGTTTAAAATTATAATTTACGTAATCTTGAATATATCCCCCCCTTCTGATTCCTTTAAAATTATAAAATTTGGTGTATTTTTGGTCGTAAAAAAGATTCTGAGAATGAAAATTGTCGCTCATGTTCCGTTTGTTTATAATTAATATTTAAAATATCACGATGTCAGTATAAGAAAATGATAATTTACGAATATAATTAAATCATATTATTAGATTATATTATTAATAGTAGAAATACAGAATAACTATTCGCTGCTTGAACCAAAAGCACAAACTGTTGTCTGCTTTAACCATTGCCTTATTAATGATTTTTCCATAAATTAGCGTTTCAATTATCATTTCTTTATACTTACCAAATATAATTATTAAAATAAATATTAATTATAAACAAACAAAACATGAACGACGATTTTTCTTCTCAGAATCTTTTTTACGACCCAAAATACACCAAATTTTAAAATTTTATAGAAATCGGGAGAGGGGCGTTATATTCAAGATTTACTCAATTGTTTTATTGTAGTCAATATTTTAATAATAAAAGTTTAATTGTGACTATGTCAAAAAGAACAGATGATTCAAGTGATCTTCCGAGGCCGAAAGAGTTAAAAGTCTCTATTAAAAATTCGTAAACTTGCATAAAAGTTGCTTTCTCTATGAATACATTCTTTTTCAATACCGGAGTAGCACGTCTTATTGTTAGATTTTTTGGATAATTGCAGATAAAGCAACTTTTTATGCAAGCTCACAGACTTTTTTCGGTCTCGCTCCGAGGCCGAAAAAGTTAAGTCTCTATTAAGAATTCGTAAATTTGCATAAAAGTTGCTTTCTCTATGAATGCATTCTTTTTCAATACCGGAGTAGCACGTCTTATTGTTAGATTTTTTGGATAATTGCAGATAAAGCAACTTTTTATGCAAGCTCACAGATTTTTTATACAGATTTTTACTTTTTAAGACTTAGATGATCACTTGAATCATTTGTTCTTTTTGACATGGTCACAATAAACCTTCAATTATTGAAATATTGTCTATATAGAATTAAAAATAATATAAGATCTCTGTAGAGATTAAAAGGATAGTACGAATATTTCTTTTAACAGCTCTACTTAAAGATACCGAGAAAATTGATTTATGTCCGCAAGATTCATCCCTAATAAAAAATCTCATTAACCTGCAGAATACATCAAATAGTAAAAAAATATATTTTTTTTTACCATGAGCTGTATTTACCCTTATCTTGGGGATGATACATTGTAGTGTAAAATGACATTAACATAATAGCAGAGCACTATAATGAGCGAAAATATTTTATTAGTTTACTTATTATAAAGCGGGCTTAAATGTACCATAGTGGGTATACCATAGTGGTATACGCATACTAATAATTAATTTTGGCTTTATGGATTGAGTTTTTCCTTAACTAATTGTTATTTTTGACATTTCTAATGATCATACAATACAAAAAAATTGTTTTATGGAAATCGGGAGGGGGCGCAAAAACGGCCTTATTGATTCTCCCCTTTGGCGCCAACTGCAGTTTAAATTCAAGGTGACATACAATCGCTGATATATTAATGGATAAACATCCTCACATATTTTCAATGTTGTGTTGTTTTCTTTTTAAATTAAAACTTTTTTAGGCGCGGGGGGTGATTCGAAACGGAAGTGTCACGGAAATCCGTCACGGAAATCGCGTTACGGAAGTCCGTCACAAAAGTCCGTCACGAAAAGTTCAAACTTGTACTAAGAGTGATTCGGTGCGGGCAAGTCACAAAAATCCGTCGCGAAATGTTCAAACTTCTAATAGAAGTGATTCGGTGCGGGCGCGTCACGGAAGCCCGTCACAAAAGTCCGTCACGAATAGTTCAAACTTGTACTGGAAGTGATTCGGTGCGGTCGCGTCACGAAAGTCCGTCACAAAAGTTCGTTACAAAAAGTTCAAACTTCTACTGGGAGCAATTCGGTGTGGGTGCGTCACGAAAGTCCATCACGAAAAGTTCAAATTTCTATTGAGAGTGATTCGGTGCAGGCGCGTCACGAAAGTCCGTCAAAAAAAGTTTATGATATCTGAATTAAAGCCTGTGTAATTAACAAATCAAATTTTAACTATAAATTAAAGCCAATGCAATTTACAAATAAAAATTGATTCGTGAATTAAAGTCTGTATAATTCACAAACCAAATTTTAATAATTACAAATAAATAAATTGAAGCCGATGCAATTAACAAAATAAAAAATATCTATGGCCTCTACGCGCGGCAGAATTGAAACTTTTTAGCTGTGAGGAATAGGATAGTATCTCGTTTATAGTATCTGAATTAAAGCCTATATAATTCACAAGTTAAATTTTAATTATAAATTAATGCAATTCACAAATAAAAATTGATTTGTGAATTAAAGCCTATATAATTCACAAATCAAAGTTTCTTTACGTTTGCAAAAAACATTACGTTTGACTTAGACGGTAAAAGATATAATGTTTGTAAGAAAGACAACAACATGTCTGTAAAAGACACCATGTCTGTAAGAGACACCATGTCTGTAAGAAACAGTATTCAGATGTCATGAACCAATCACCGAGCCGTATTAGCGTCTTAAGACATTACTTAAGACGATCTTAAAATAAGATCCGACTATAAATACCGGCCTATGTCTGTAAGAGACACCATGTCTGTAAGTGATTCTGCGTCTACATGTAAGAGACACCATGTCTGTAAAAGTTTCTGTGTCTGTAAAAGACACCATGTCTGTAAAAAATTCTGTGTCTGTAAGAGACTACCCGCCGCACGTGGGGCAATGCCGTAGCTGGGGTAATTACAAACGGGTTTTGCTTATTGTTTAAAATTATAATTTATTTTGATAATCTATAAATAATAATTATTGTAGTTTAGAGTAACTTTAGGATTTAAAGTAACCAAATAACTGGAATATCATTTAAAATAAAAACTTCTATAGTTGATAAATAATCGTCGGCTTTATTCAACTTTTCCCTTAGATGTTCGCAATTTTTCCCCTCTGCCCTACCTTTAAAATTATTTTTGTTAATAAATTTATTGTGGAATAAGGAAGCAAAAGTTATTTTCTTAAAACTGTTTTCTTTTTTACACATATCACAAAATCAATTAAGGAAAAACAGAAACAATTTATAAAACAAAAAATGCTATATACACAGAAGTATTATAATTTCATTGGTTTTAAGTAACAAACATCTATAAATTTCAAATTTTATGCACAAATGTCTACAAAGGGGCGAGAGGTCTCCGGGGCGAAGCCCGGGTAACCAGCTGGTCTTACATAAGAGTCTTCCTAGAAACAAATCTAACATTAAGGATAGCTTTACTCTTGTGGAGAGACTAAATAACAAAAACGTTCCGTCTGGTTTTGTTATGTTCTCCTTAGATGTTATTTCACTTTTTACTAACACACCGATCGATTTGGCTATCCGCAGTATATGCAATCGGAAACTTATATCTCAAAATACAAAATTACCTCGGGAAGAGTTTCTGGCAGTAATTAAGTTTGTAGTCAATTCCACATATTTTACCTGAATTTATTTTACCTGTATTTTTCTAAATCAGGTATTAATAATTAAACGAGTCGTAACTCCTGCGGGATGCGTTTTTGGACTAACGTTTATGGGAATTTTTTTCATCCTTATGACGAGCCCAATCCAATCCCTGAGTTTGACCAACTATTTCAGGGCCACCCTGTATATGTATATAGGGTGCTCTAAAAAGGTACAGCCAAAATATAGGGAGATATTCCTCACACCTAAAGGATGAAAATATGTTATATGAACATGGGTGCGAAAACGCTTTTTTCAGGAGTTAGAGCTTCTTTTCTGAGTATGCAACGTTACGGCTAAATGAGGCAGTGACCGTATCTGCCAGGCAGAACTCAGAAAAATATTGACCTTTAATGTTATGGTTACTTGTTTACACAATAATTAATCCTAAATTATTTCTTGTGTATTAAGTAATACAGTCAACAGTATTTTCAACATAACTCCTGAAAGAAGCGTTTCCGCACCCATGTTCATATAACATTTTTTCATCCTTTAGGTGTAAGGAATATCTCCCTAAATTTTGGCCGCACCTTTTTAGAGCCTGTATATATGATAATAAAGTAATATTAAATTTTATGATATATACAAACTTGTGCTCAGTTGGCACGATATCACTCTTTTTATAGCAAAGATAGGTTAAAACAACATTATTTCGCATTTATTTAAATAAAAAAGACCTTTGTGTCCCACTATAGTAGTGAAATAACATCTTATTTTGACTTTGGAAACGCTGGTAGCGCCTAAACGGTAGATTATTGTGAATCTTGCCCATTATGACTTTCGATCAGCATCACATAAACTATATATTTCCAAAGTATCAGCCAATTTCACCGATATCCAATTTCCATAAGAACTGTGTGGGGTTCTTTCTGATTTAGCATGTACGTTCTCGTTATCTTCATTGTACAAATTATACATGTGAAGAAGCTGATTGTGAAAGAACATTTGTTTCCTTATACTCTTTAATATAATCATAGAAATAAATATTATTTTAAAACTTATAACATTAAAGGTATAGAATTAAAAAATTATAAAAAAAACTTGCACATTGCTTTCTTATAGTTTTTAAGTGAGCAAGTAGAAGTTTGCACATTGCTTTGTCATAGTTTTTAAGTATGCAAATTATAAATTTGCACATTGCCTAATTAACATTTTATTCCGCTCATAAAGCTTCCTCTATGAGGAAGCCAAATTTTTTCATTGATATAATTATTGGTGGATATTTATTAATTTGGCTTCCTCATAGAGGAAGCTTTATGAGCGGAATAAAATGTCAATTAAGCAATGTGCAAATTTATAATTTGCATACTTAAAAACTATGACAAAGCAATGTGCAAACTTCTACTTGCTCACTTAAAAACTATAAGAAAGCAATGTGCAAATTTCTCCTTGCTCACTTAAAAACTATGACGAAGCAATGTGCAAGTTTCTACTTGCACACTTAGAAACTATGAGAAAGCAATGTTTAAGTTTCTACTTGCACACTTAGAAAATATGAGGAAGCAATGTGCAAGTTTCTAGTTGCACACTTAAAAACTATGAGGAAGCAATGTGCAATTTTCTACTTGCACACTTAAAAACTATGAGGAAGCAATGTACAAGTTTCTACTTGCACACTTAAAAAGTATAAAGATGCAATGTGCAAGTTTCTACTTGCACACTTAAAACTGTGAGGAAGCAATGTGCAAGTTTCTACTTGCACACTTAAAAACTATGAGGAGTTCTTGGCAATTTTAACCGACGTTTTCTTTTAAATAAGATTTTTGAAAATTTTAATTATGGTTTTATAAAGAACTAGTAGTCTTCTGAAAATTTGATTACTTCAAACTCTTAATAAAATTAGAATTCTTTAAAACACCCAAATCATAGTTTAAATCGATTAAACGAAAACACAACCTGTTTTGCACAATAGGTCATATAACGTAATAATTATTTATTCTTTTCTGGGTGTCATCCCATTAGACTTTAGAACCCGGTGCATACATTTTAATTAATAAAGAATGAATAGTATTCAATTTGACTAGAAATGTCCTTGGTTGCTCTTTTACAAACGAGATAGCGGGATGTATTCTTTTTAGAGAAAGTATTATTTGAGGAAGGTTGCTCTAACTTCTGCAAATTTTGAAATATTGGACTATTTCTAATTTTATTATATTCTTTAGTCTTTTCTACCCTTATTTAATATATAATTTTTTAAGATTTGGTTGATTAATTCTTGAGATACAAACGTTTAACATGGAGCTTATATCTATATGTACGCACGTGTGGTATATGGTAGAGAAATAGAAACGTTAAAATGCTATTTATTTTTACAACTCGCTAAGAAAAAGTGAGCAATTATAATTACTGATGATAATTTTATTATAAAATTATAATTGGGTTTTTTATTTCTATGGTAAAAATATTTTTCCTAAAAAAAGATATAAAGTGAATGTTTCTTCTATTCTGTAGCAACACTTTCCACAGCTCAATTCTCAGTTGCGATTGGCTGCATATCTTTAATCCCATGCTTTCATGAATTCTTAACTGTGAAGTTTGGTAAATTAACGATTAATTGCTTCTAAATTTCTCGAACGCATTTCTTCAATAGAAAAAACTAAAGAATATAAAAAGAATAAAAATAGCCCAATATCTCAAAATTTGTCGAAATTAGAGCAACATTTAAAATTTCGAAGAATCCGTATTTACATATAAGCCTTATAAAACTGGATCTAATCAACCAAATCTTAAGTATTATATATGAAATAGGGGTAAAAAAAACTGAAGAATATAATAAAATTAGAAATAAGCCCAATATTTCAAAATTTGCAGAAGTTAGAGCAACCACGGTCATTTCTAAAAATTCAAAATTTTATAATAAAAAGAAACCCTTTACCGATCATCGCCAAATTCAATACCGACCTTCCTTGAATAATACTTTATCGATAAAAAAAAAACAACCCAATATCTCAATATTTGCGGAAGTTAGAGCAACCACGGACATCAAATCCGCACGCGCGCGCGCGCGCACACACACACACACACACACACACACACACACACACACACGGCCATTTTTCTAAAATGCAATTTTTTGACGTTTTAGAACATTCTGAACACATTGGCAGCGGCAACTAAAAAAATTGCCAATAATTAATACTAAATTGTCAAAAAACATCAATTTGTGAAATGTTTCATTTATTGAGACTTGAGATGTAGCTCTTAAAAGTTAAGACTTTAAAATATTAACCATTTTTCTAATTCTATTATATTCTTCAGTATTTTCTACCCCTATTTCATATATAATTTGTTAAGATTTGGTTGATCAGTTCTGGAGTTATAAAAATTTCAGTAAATATGGCACATACACACATACGGACATTTTTTAAAATTGCGATTTTTCGACGTTTTAGAACATTCTGAACACATTAGCAGCGTCAACTAAAAGAAAAACTTTTTACGAAAACATCCTCTATGAGTGCACACTTTTTAATTATATTGTCAATTTTTTCTAATTCTATCACATTCTTTTTCTACCCCTATTTCATATATAAATTGTCAAAAAATTTCAATTTATGAAGTCTCAATTGTTGAGACTTGAAATGTAGCCCTTAAAGGTAAAAATTTTAAAATATTGGCAATTTTTTTAATTCTGTTATATTCTTCAGTCTTTTCTACCCCTATTTCATATATAATTGGTTAAGATTTGGTTGATCAGTTCTGAAGTTACAGAAATTTCAGAAAATTTAACACAGCATACACACATACACAAATACACACATACACACACACGGACATTTTTTAAAATAGCAATTTTTCGACGTTTTAAAACATTCTGAACACATTGGCAACGGCAACTAAAAAGAAAATTTTTTTACGAAAACAAAGTTTCCTCTATGAGGAAGCAAAAATCTGAAATTTTAAGTGAGACAGAATTAGTTGATAAAGAGATTAAGGAAAATGTTTCAGAGAAAAAGTAATAATGTATTTGACGAAAACGATTGAAAAACGCAAATTTATAATAAATGTGTAAGTCTCATATCTAATATGAGAAAAAGGCTCTATATATTAATAAATCAATAGGGAAATCAAGAGCAAAGAGCCATAAGAAGGTGTTCGCGTTGAAAAATGTATTTAATATCAGTTCGCAAACGTTTCGGTCTGCTACGAGACTATCTTCAGTGTTGTAACGATGCACCCCTGAAAATGCATCGTAGCTCCGACTGACATCCGTCGGACACCGCCCGGCCAAACACCCGCCGGGCGAAGACGTGGGCGCGATGCGCCCACCCATTTTTAATATTTCGAAACATGCGATCTCGCCGCCACCGCGTCTGGAGACCCCGCGGCCGGCCCAACCGGGGCCCCGAGCGAGGCCAATAAAACCCGACCAACGCCGAACGCCGCAACCACGCTGACAGCCCCGACCGCGCGCCTGTATTTGCCGACGCGCGCGCAGCACCGACAATCCCCACGCCGGGACTGTCAAAAGTATCGTTTACCGCGACGGTATAAAAATGCAAACACGAGGCCAAAAGACACACTTGATAATGAGCAAAAGTCCGATCCAGTAAGCAGCAGAAAATCGTGGTCGAGCGCTCTCCGCCACGATCGAGAGCTCTCGTAGCTGCTATCCTGACATCATCCGTCCTAACCCGCGAAGGCAGAAAAGCCGAGGTGGAGAGCTCTCCGTCTCGGCCGAGGGCTCTCGGTGCCGACGCATTTAATTCCTCATCCAAGTGCTACCTTCGCGATAACCCGCCGCGCCGCGACAATCCCGAAGCGATACGCCACAACGCCGATGTGACTGCGTCACCATAACGCGCTTCGCGCCGCCCGTTACGCGACTAATTACATTCCGCGCTGAAATGGATCCGATCTATAGCCCGAATCATATATTATGTAAATATATATACCGAACCGTATTCTGGAAAGCATCCCGGTGGTATTCTTGCATTATATCATCATTGAATTATATTATACTCTATCGTACTGGGCTCCGCGCCTCCGAAGTACACGCGCCGGTATTACCATTAGAATTATATTATACTTTATCGTACTGGGCTCCGCGCCTCCGAAGTACACGCGTCAGTATTATCATTGAATTATATTACAGTTTATCGTACTGGGCCGCCGCGCCTCCAAAGTACCCGTGCCGGTATTATCATTAAATTATATTATACTCTATCGTAATGGGCCCCGCGCCTCCGAAGTGCACGCGCCGGTATTACCATTATAATTATATTATACTTTATCTTACTGGGCTCCGCGCCTCCGAAGTATACGCGTCAGTATTATCATTGGATTTATATTATATTTTATCGTACTGGCCCTGCGCCTCCGAAGTGCGCGCGTCGACATTATTATCTAAAGTATATTGCAATCTGTGGCGGTCTGCCGACCGCACAAATAAACAATAACGCCTGCGGAACAACAATCCGCCGTACATGCTTTCCCGAGAGCGCACAACCGTGCCAACAGAAATATAAAAGCACGGACTCCAGGGGATGCTATAGCCAGTCGTATATCTCTACCTGAGATAACGTTCTGTGCATATGCTAATGGAGTCGCCGTCACGACACATAGCGTCGTGACCGGCATTTTTGGCCATCCATGAGACACACATCGACAACGCGGAAGACCATGGACAGGGTTAACTACGGACACGCAGAAAAATTATAGGGACCTTCTATCTTGGAGGAACTCACGGAAGCTAGTGATCCTACACTTATCCACTTCCATCCATCTATATGATATACCCTATACAATCTATCGTACTGGGCCACCGCGCCTCCAAAGCCTACGAAGAACACGTGCCAACAATAGTACCTCACGTATATTCGCGAATCTGAGCGGTATAAATCCACGCTGCGAACTCTAGTCACTTTCTGGATATATGTATATTCTAAACATCTTTATTATAATAAATTGTTCTTTTACTTTATTTCGCCTCTTTCTTGCGTCTACTGTCTCTAGACCTACCATCGAACTCCTGACCCGGCGAACTAGTCCGCGTTCGATACCGATCTAAAGGCAGGTCGTTATAGTGTAATTTAACAAAAATCAGGTAAACATAAAACATGATACGCAGAGTCATTACAGAAAACGCAAATTAAAGACGATGATATGTAAGGGTTGCAGAGTACCACTGTAATAATTATAACAAAGTTTTCTTATTAAGAGTCGATAACCGAAAAAAAGTATGAAAATCAGATACATACATTTAGAACCGTGCTCATTTTGCGGTGAGTCATGTATTGTCAACGTTAATGTTAACAAACACTGAGAAACAAATAAGCCAAGAGAACAAACAACCAAATACATAAAACAGCTCGGCATGGAAAAAAAAGACAGAAGAAAGTGGGGGAACACAGGAACTAACAAGGTGGGAGCAGATTTAATACGGGAAGATATTCCTCTGACAGGAGTTCTGTGTCATTTTGCAAATTTAATGCAGACACACGATTCTCGTTTAATATATAACATCTCCGATATCAATCTTTTACGGTAAGAGGGCTCCTTATTTAAAATTTGGACGTTCTCCCCCAATCAAAATCGTGATTTGTTTGTAAACGATGGCAAGAAATAACAGGAGGAGAGCAGGCCTTTCTATTAATGTCAGATGTGTGTCCTTTCACTCTGGTTTTAGTTGTCGCTGAGTTTGGCCAACATAAGTGGCCTCACAATCTCTGCAAGACAATTTGTAGACGATATCATTGTGAGAGAGCTTGTCTAATTGATCCTTTCCTGTCTTAATGAATTTTTTCAGAGGGTGGGAGACCGAGTACGTGATGTTAAAATCAAAAGCTTTGACCACTCGAGAGAATTTTTCAGAAGTATGTTTTACATAGGGAACTGTGAAGAACTTATTGTTAGTATTGGTGGAATCAGATTCAAGCTCCTCAGTCTCTTTTTTGTTGTTATAAAAGATCTGCTCTAATCTGCTTTTAATAGTGGAAAAAATAAACGGCAGAGAATAACCATTATTTAAGAGAAGCTGGATCAACAGTTCAAAATTTTTCTTATAAAACTGAGGATGTGAGATGGAAATAATCTAGTCTGTTAGGCCATAAATAACATCTATCTTATGGACAACAGGATGGTGACAATGATAATTTAGATATTCGCCTGAGAAGGTGGGTTTATGATTCCAATCGAACATAAATTTGCCTTGTTTTACCATTACAGTGACATCGAGAAAATTAAGCGTGTTGTTCACACCTATCTCCATTGTAAATTGTAATCTGTTATGTATTGAGTTAAAAACTTGCAAAATGTGGTCAAAAAATTTTGGAGGAGCGGCCATGATAACGTCATCAACATATCTGCGGTAAACGGTACGTAGAAAGATAACATTCTAATCGCTTTTTTCTCGATGTCCTGCATAGTTATGTCGGAAACCGTTGGTGATAAGGGAGAACCCATAGGAGTGCCGAAAATCTATTTATATATACAATTGTGAATAAAAAATACCTAAAGTTAAGAACCAGACGAACACCTCTTATAAATTCTTCCTTGGGGATAGAAGTTTCCTTAGAAATAGAATTCCATTTGTCTGATATGCTATTAATAGCTAATTCTATGGGAATGTTCGGCGCTCACCGTCGGTAGATAGTAGTTTAGTATCGCGTTTAGTTATAGCCGTTTAATATTAGTTTATGTTACGCGTCGGTAACATTATTTCCCTCGCGGTGACTCTCGCAAAACGTCGGTGGATCGCGATTGGTCAATAATTGATATTTCACACGACTCACCTATTGGTGCTGCCCGCCCGCAGACGGCATCCCCAATTATTGGGGAAAATTTTATACTCGCTCGCGCCGCTCTTCGCAGGACCGCGAGCGGATAGTGCCGCTACTCACTCACCATCGAGGTGTCGTCAAGTTAACACGTCTCCGCTTACAACGGAGACACAACACTCACCAAGTAGCAATTGAAGAGAGCACAAGTTTCTCGAGTCAACAACACATTACATTGTCGTCGACGAGTGCCCAACACAGTTTCTCTAACGAGTGCCGTGCCTGCCGGCCTGTCTGCCTGCTATTGCACGCTTCTTTGCTTGCACCCCCGCTATCACGGAGTGCCTTGCCTAACTCTTTTGCCTGCCTGCTCCTCCCGCTATCACGGAGGGCTCGCTGACGAGAGGGAAGGACGAGAACGAGCGGAACGAGCATCCCCCAGGAGGGCGCCGAGGCAACGACACGGTGAGTCGCTTCTCGTTTTGCGTGCATTGTGCACATTAACCCATTCAATTAATCGCTTATTTGTCGCGAGGGGACATCGTACCCCGCTCTGGTCCTTTGAGTCGCAAATCTCGATAGAACTTTCGCGAATCCGGGGACGGTCTCACACCCCCCTCCCCTCCGAGCAGGGAATATTTGCGAATAGAGAAACTACATCTAGTGAAATCAAATTATAGTTTGGTTCCAACGTGATGCCGCTTAACTCATTCACGAGCTGTAAACAATTTTTTATATGTGTCAGGCAATGTAACGTTTTTAAGAATAATGTCATGTAGGTATGAAGCTAATGAGTAAAGTGGGCTATTGATAGATGAAACTATAAATCTAAAGAGACATTCGGGTTTGTGCATTTTTGGTAATCCATACGCCTTCGGAAGGACACCGTTAGTTATGAGAAGAGACTTATATTCCTGATCAGAAATAAATTTCTTGTTCTTCCACCTCGTTAGCAGTTCTCGTAGATCATTGGCGATTGACCTTAGTGGATCTTTATTGACAAGCGTATAAGTCTCTGGATCGGCGAGAGCATCTTCCATTTTGGTAATGTAATCTTTTTTTTTCATGGCTATGGTCACATTGCCCATGTCTGCTTGAGTGAAAAATATGTCAGGATGATCTTGTACAAATTTATCTGTGGTCGTCCACCATTTGGAAAGTGTTTGGTCTACGGAGCACATTCTTGTATGATTACAGTAAAAATTATTAATAATACGACTGAATTGGTTTCTAACAGACTAGCAAATTATATCGTTACATCTCATGATATTTTTTCTACGTGTTTAAAAAATTCAAATACGAGTTTATTCTTCTTTTTATTAGTGGCCGGCATATTGAAGCCGTCGCCAAGTTGTAACAGAGAAACGACTCCATCGGGAATATGTATAGAAACCATTTATTATAAAGTATATTTATTGGAACCTCAAGCCAGTAAGTCGAGAGGGTTGACCGGAAGACCTCTGACTGGCCGCGTTGGAGCGTATCGCTAGACGAACGCTGTTACCCCGAACCATGCCGCAGCGAGGAAGAAAATGAAGGACACTCAAGGGGCACCCCAACGAGGTCAATGTGAGGGTGCGACCGCTGCCGATGAGTGAGTGCAAGGACACTCAAGGGGCACCCTGTCGCCTTTGCCGCCGAGTACCAAACATACCGGTTGGAGTGGCCATGGCCCGCCAGCCTAGCTAACCGGATACCGGTCAGAGTAGTCGCGGCCCGGACAGAAACAGCCCCTTTTAAATATACCGCGGGCCGGCGAGACAGATTAGAATTTATGTCGCGAAGAGGTAGCGGCGCCGGAATCGATAGAAGATAGCAAGGGCAAATCTGCCGGGAAAGAAGATAGCGGTCTCGGTGCGCAGGCGCGAGGGTCCAGCGTGATCGTGCCAGGCCGCAGGATCGTCACTGTCGTGCTGACCGTATGACTATTTCCTTTGTATTGATTTATATCTTAACGGTCTTAACATATATTGTTTGTTCACGTCGCCTGAGAAAGACGTTCAAATTATTGTTATCCGGTTATTGCGATAAATATTACTACATGCCCCGGTAGTCGAATTGGTAAGACGTCCGAACGGAATGCGGGAGATTCCAGGTTCGAACCTTGGCTGGGGTAATATTTTTCGCAATAAGTTTTTACAGTGATTTTAATATTAAATCGATATCGATTTAATTAGGGAAGGGAGAGGGAATTTCTAATGTTCCAACAATAGCTGTGTTTTAAGTCCGACAAATAATCGGCGCGCAGTTTAATATGTTGGAAAATACGCGTATTAATACATATAGAGAATAATTATATTGAGCTACCTAAGATCCAAGCTTGGACCGTATGGCTATTTCCTTTGTATTGATTTATATCTTAACGGTCTTAACATATATTGAATATTTTAGTCTTAGTAATTTTCGGCAATACAACACTATAAGTAATGCGCTGGGGAATGTGCTTGATCTGATTTTTTCCTCTCTTAATAGCATTCACGTATATGCTTCCCTTGAGCCTATCATTCCTTGCAATGCACATTATCCTGCTCTTGAATTTGCATTGCCTTTTCTTACTGCTGCTCCTTCTTCAAGGAATTTTTTCTGT
>JASTWR010000465.1:77500-134997 GCA_030770355.1 Harpagoxenus sublaevis
GACGTGGGAAAGGAGTACATATGTCAAAGGCAAGTCTGCACAACACCGTCGAGATCGAGAGCAACGAGGAATACAAGGAGATGGAGGAAATCACCGCGAAGAAGATGGCGATCCGACTCCCTCCCTTCTGGCCGGAGGAGCCTGAGCTTTGGTTCGCACAGCTAGAGGGCCAATTTGCCCTAAGCAACATCAGAGATGACAACGCCAAGTACGCGTACGTCCTCTCGCGAATAGAGCCGAAACAGGCTAAGGAAATAAAGGACGTCATCACGCATCCCCCCTCAGAGTATAAATACGAGGCGATCAAGAAAGCGTTGATCCAGAGGCTCACCGACTCGCAGGGTCAACGGATCAGGCAGCTACTAGAACACGAGAAGCTAGGAGACAGGAAGCCATCGCAATTTCTCCGGCATCTGTCGACACTAGCTGGGACCACCGTCTCTAAAGAGCTCTTAAGAACGCTCTGGTTAGGGCGACTACCCCCGCAAACACAGGCTATCTTGGCTACTAGGATGGAAGACAGACTGAAAGATGTGGCGGACCAGGCTGACCGAATACACGAGGTCAACAGCAAGGCACTCGTCCTGGCAACAACCGCGCCAGCGCCTGCAAGCACAACCACAGACACAGCCGAAACACGAGTGGACGCGTTGAGCAAACAAGTTGCGGCACTCACTCTGCAAGTAGCAAAGATGGTCAAATCCATCCAACAAGACCGCGCACGAGGCAGAAGCAGGGATGTTAGATCTAGAACTCAGCCTGGCTCGTTGGTCGAGAGTGGGGAACACGTACATACACATAGAAGAGAAGGCACGTACATGTGCGCCCGAACCTCGGCGGGGCTCGGCGAGCCTCGGCCAGCTTCAGAATAATAGACAAGGACAGCAACATATGTTCTTTCTCTTTCTTGCGCGTTGGAAGCCACGTGACCGTGCGTCGGCACGGCCGGCCACGGCCAGCTACGGCTAGGATAGCTTGGCGGAAAAGCAAAAAATCTCTCGTGAACGCGAGGAAAGATTTCTTCGGCGGCGCGGCGGGGCAAAATGTTCTCGTCTTCTATTCGAGGCTATGCATATACAATAATATGTATATGTAAAATTGTATAACTATATAATTAATTAAAATTATATAATTATCACAATAGATTTTCGAGTCACCCGGGAGGTACTATTGTGAATTGACGCGTTTTTTTTTTAGTGGTTTCCCCGTAGGCCTATTCCACTAAAAATAAAATAATGCTACAAAATGGTCGTAGCTTGTCAGGGGGAAAAACAAAACTATACAATATACAATATATAAATATTAATTGCACTTATAGCTCGTCAAAGAAAAAAATAAAATTATGTGATAAGTAATTAATTATACATATATAAAAATAAAATAAATAATAAACATATAATATATAATAAATTTTATATATATATACAATATACACATATACATATACATATTATATATAATTTATTATACATATATTATATGAATTTATTATTTACTTTATTTTGATATATGTATAGTTATACAATATATGTGTGTATGTATATATATATATATATATATATATATATATACACATACAAAATTTATTTATATTATACATATACATATGAATATACATACATATATGGGTATATATACACACAGGGTGTTTTGTTTTAAGTAATACAGTTAATTGTCTTGAAAATAAAACATTTTCGGGTAAGATGTTTTATACAGGGTGTCCCAAAAAGCTCGGACACCGTTTCACTGACAAATTCTGTGAAACATTCTAAGAAGAAAATTCTTATGCGAAAATGTTGAGGCTATAATAGTTTTTGAATTATAAGCATTTAGAGTTAGCGAATCAGACCGCCTAAAGTTGGCGCGCTCAGGTGTGGTACATCGCATAGCAAGTAAAGGTGCTCTTGTGCATTGACTCAGTTTTTAGATATTGACATAATTTAAACGACAAAAAAATTACTTTGAAGCTTTGTCTTATTTATCTGTGATTGTTCAATTTGCTGTATATAAAGATTAATGCAAGCATTAAGGAATATCAATAAATACGTATGCACAGCGAACTGTCAAGTTTGTCAAATGAAGTGTGTCACAAGCTAGCCCACCTTCACTTGCTATGCGATGTACCACACCTGAGCGCGCCAACTTTAGGCGGTCTGATTCGCTAACTCTAAATTCTTATAATTCAAAAACTATTACAGCCTCAACATTTTCGCATAAGAATTTTCTTCTTAGAATGTCCCACAGAATTTGTCAGTGAAACGGTGTCCGAGCTTTTTGGGACACCCTGTATAAAAGTTTTAGGGTTTCAAGGGGGGCAATTAATAGTAAAATCAGTTTTCGATAAAAAGTAGCTGATTGGCTGTTGACGCGATCTCGAAATCAATTGAGTTCTCTTAGAAAAAGGGATCGAAACAGTTGATCGACCGTTAGCTGATCTTTGCATTAATTTGATTTATTGTTACCAGGACGCGAAGGTCCGGGAATATTTACAAACTTTTCGAGTATTTAACCCCGGTTCTTCGCGCCCGCGGCGCACTTGATCTCAAGTTATTTACAGTGGCAGTGTGTCTTATCCTAAAACAGTCTTGTGACTTGCACTAATTGAATTGTGCTCTTACAATTAGTTAACTAACGAGTCTTTGTCTTGTGAAGAAGTGACGATTTCATATATATTCAGGTATTTCTGTCTTTAATCTGTTTAGTTGATCCTAGCTCGCCACATTTCAGTCCAGTAGATCGCCAAACATTTTTCAACGTAACAAATAACAATGCGACAAAGTCAAGCGGTCTCACGGAGTATATGGCGATTTAAGGTAGTTGTCTCGCGATAATACAATCGGGACGGTCAATTACTTTTAATTTGTACAAATGTGTAGATACCACATTTATTAACGTGTAATTAAAAGTTTCAAATTTTTCTTGTTAATTGCAATTTGCGAGACAACTACCTACCTTAACGACTCGAAAATAAATGTGGCTAGCTAACGTTAATTTCTTTATTACATTTGTTTTTAGATTTTTTTATTTAAAAATGGAAACAAGTAATAAATTAAAGAAAAATCTGAAGTCAAGCTTTTCAGAAGCTTGGCTTAGTGATGACCGATTCAAATCTTGGATACGCAAAGTGCCATTTAATAAGCATTTCTTTCACTGTACAGTGTGCAAGAAAAATTTTTCATGCAGCTGGTTATCACGTGTAACAAGACATGCGGAAACTGCGCGGCATAAAAAAAATATTAAAAAATATATATTATGTAATAATAATACTAACTCAGATGATAATAATAATGTAATTGCTAAAAAAAAACTATATTATAAACAAAATTTTTGGCCACAATGGTTAGATCTCAAGCAATATAAACCATGGCTATGCGAAGCGCATGACGCAAATTCATTTTTTTGTAGCATTTGTAATAAAACTATTGTTGGTGGTTTGTCACAAATCGAGCGTCACGCGAAATCCGAAATGCATATAAATAAATTTGAAAAATCTAATATACGAGCGAATGGACCGAATGAAGAAAAAGTAAACATGCTATTTGACGAATCATCTTTGTCGTTTGAGGAGCGAAAAAAAATAGCGAAGATTCGATTTGCGGCAGTAATGGCTGATAAAAATATTCCATTCGAAACGGCAAAAATGATTCTCAATTTTTTTAAAAACATCAACAAAGGTTGTCCTATCGTAAAGAGTATGAACCTGGGTCGAACAAAATGTACAAACATTATTTCGAATGTTTTGTGCCCAGTCGAAACGAATCGTGTCGTGGAATATATTCGCAACACGAAATTCTCTGTTTTTATAGATGAAACGTCAGACATTACCAACGACAAATGGATGACGTTTCATGTACGTTTTGTTCATCCCAAAACATTAGAAATACAATCCCAGTTAGTAAAACTAATTAATGTTGATGCAGCGGATTGCAGTGCCGAGAAGTTATTCACTGCATTTAAACATGAAATGTGGAAGCTTGAGATACCTTTTTTAAATATTATTTCTTTATCATGTGACAACGCATCTGTGATGACGGGAAAACATTTATCATTAAAAAAAAAACTTGAAGACATGTGTAAGAATGTTTTGACGTTATTATGCCCATGTCATTCTGCCGCATTAGCTGCACACGCTGCATGTAATAAAATTCCTCCTTCTTTCGAGCATTTTGTAAAAAAAATTGCTTACTATGTTAACAGTAGTCCTAAGAGAACAGCTATTTTTCGGAAATTTTCAGAATGTTTTCAAGATAAAAACCTCAGAATTTTAAAGTTAGCTGACACGCGATGGCTGTCCCATCACGCATGCGTCGAAAGACTTGTACAATATTGGGATACTGTAAAACTTTTCCTAAATGAAATGGTCGTAAGCGACAAAACAAAATTTGGAGAAAATCTATTGCACATTATGCAAAATGTAGAAACAAAAGCTTATATGCTGTTTCTAAAGTATATTTTACATTATTTTAATGCATTTAATGCATTTTTTCAGGCAGTAGACACAAGAATTCACTTATTACAGCCGAAATCAATAGATTTTCTAACAGAAATTTGTAAAAATTTTTTAAAATTAGAAATTTTGAGATTTGCCAAATATAACATTTGGCAAAATTGAAAATCATAGATGTTTGACTGATATCAATTTAGGATTGGAATGCAAAAAATACCTTTGCCAATTGATGAAAGATGGATACGCGAACGAGGTTGCAATGGTTCGACAGAACTGTCTGCAATTTTATATTACCGCGGCCGAGGAAATTAGTAAAAGATTACCGGTAAATGATACATTTTTATCAAAATTAAAAATATTTCTTCCACAGATAGCTTTGTCAAATAAGGACAGAGACATCACTTAAAGATCTTTATTTCATCGCCAAAACGATCGGCGGTTTTGACGAAAATGGTCTAAAGACAGAATAGTTTACATTAAACTTAGATTTCACAAAAACAGAAAAAGAAGATTAATTAAAATTAAATTTTGATAAAATGTGGACACAAATTTTAAAAAATAAATATTTAGGAGGTAACGAAAGATACCCAAATTTAAAATCTCTCGTGAATTCTGTTAGATCATTTCCAAATTCAAATGCGGATTCGGAGAGAATATTTTCATTTCTAACGGATGTTAAAACAAAAAAACGAAACAAATTATCCTCTGCCGCTGTAAATGCTATTTGTGTATTAAAGTCAGCATTAAAAACAAGAGGGGAAACAGCTCTGAACATGCAGATCGATGCAGAGCATTTATCTCTCATGTCGTCAGACAAATTATATGCTAATGTTCCTAAAAGGCAGAAAAGTAATCTTTAGCTGTATGCTGCAGATGATGATGTTGCTGGTCCCTCTTCGTTTAATATGCAAGAATAATGTAAGAAAAAGTTAATCTTTTTTACAGTATCATTTATCGTATATCAGTTATTACAGCTATGTAAAAAATAGTATGAATATTATGTATATAATATATATATTATATAATTTTATTTATTATATGTATATATACAATATATATATACATACATATATGTATATATATATATAATTTATTTATTATATATTATATTTATTTATTATTTATTTCATTTTTTTATATATAGTTTATCATATTTATTTTATACAATTTTACTTTTATTTTTGACGAGCTGTAAGTGTGCGATTATTATATATATATATATTTATCATACAATTTTATTTTTCTGACGAACTTAAGTGCGAATAATATTTTGTATATATTGCACGATTTTATTCTTTCCCCCTGGCGACAAGCTACGACCATTTCATAGCAGATTATTTCTTAGTGGAATAGGCCTACGGGGGAAACCACTAAAAAAAAAAACGCGTCAATTCACAATAGTACCTCCCGGGTGACGCGGAAATCTATTGTTATAATTATATAATTTTAATTAATTATATAGTTATAAAATTTTACATGCACATATTATTGTATATGCATAGCCTCGAATAGTAGACAAAGACATTTTGTCGTGCCGCGCCACCGAAGAAATCTTCCCTCGCGTTCACGAGAGATTTCTCGCTTTTCGCCAAGCTAGCCTAACCGTAGCTGGCCATGGCCGGCCGTGCCGGTGCACGGTCACGTGGCTTCCAACGCGCGAGAAAGAGAAAGAACATATGTGGCTGTCCTTGTCTATTATTCCGAAGCTGGCCGAGGCTCGCCGAGCCCCGCCGAGGTTCGAGCGCACACGTACGTGCCTTCTCTTCTATGTGTATGTACGTGTTCCCCACTCTCGACCAACGAGTCAGGCTGAGTTCTAGATCTAACATCCCTGGGCAGAAGCCGTTCGAGAAGCCGCAGCCAAGGTCGCCAACGCAGCAAGACACCCCACCGAGACGGAGTGTGTTTCTACCACCGTCGTTTCGGGGCAGAGGCACGAAAATGTACGCAACCATGTACATACAAGGCGGAAAACAAGGAGGGCAGTCATTGAGGGCGGCCAATGACAACAACCCCGGATCCCGCCGCCTGTACGTCACAGACCGTACGACCCAGAAGAAGTACCTCATAGATACCGGATCAGATGTCAGCGTATTTCCCTACAACAGGTCTTAGGGGGAAAGAAAAGCAGGAGCCTACCAACTTTTTGCGGCAAACGGGTCCGTAATAGAGACATATGGATTCGTCACCCTGCAATCGGATTTCGGGTTGAGAAGGGCACACCCGTGGCAATTTATCATCGCAGACGTAACCGTACCGATAATTGGGTCAGACTTCTTGTCATACTATCACTTGTTACCTGATGTCAGGAACAAGAAGCTGATCGACGGGCAGACAAAACTCGCGGCCCCCGGATCCACTGGCACAAGCCAACTAACATCAATAAAAACACTGAAAATGGAAACGGGGTATCACGATATCCTGGCTAGATACCCAGGAATTGTGAACCCCAGCGTCAACGCCAAGCTCGAAAAACACGGCACCACTCACCACATTAAAACGACAAAAGGCCAACCAGAGGCCTGCCGTCCACGTAGGCTGGCTCCGGACAGACTCCAAGCCGCCAAAACAGAGTTCAACCTTCTATTACAAGAAGGAATAATACGGCCTTCAAAGAGCCCGTGGGCATCACCACTCCACATGGTACCGAAAGGAAACGGTACATGGCGAGCCTGCGGAGACTACCGTGGAGTAAACGCTCGAACAATCCCGGACAGGTACCCAGTACCACATATTGAAGACTTCGCGCAAACCTTCCACGGAAAGAGAATCTTCAGTACACTGGACCTCGTACGGGCATACAATCAAATCCTCGTAAATCCGGACGACATACCAAAGACCGCAATCACCACACCCTTTGGCCTATTCGAATTTCTTTACATGCCATTTGGGCTTCGCAACGCGGCACAGACGTTCCAGAGGTTCATAGACGAGGTACTGAGGGGCCTCGACTTCTGTTACGCTTACATTGACGACATAATCGTGGCATCCGACTCAGAGGAAGAACACAAAGACCACCTGCGTCAACTGTTCGAAAGATTAGAACAGTACGGAATAAAAGTCAACCCTGCCAAATGCATATTCGGAGTAAAACAAGTAAAATTTCTGGGATATCTGGTATCAGCCGAAGGTACCACACCTCTACCAGAGAAGATAGAGGCAATCCGGAAATTTCCCAAACCACAAACGATAAAGCAGCTTCGACGATTTTTGGGCACGATAAACTTTTATCGCCGTTTCATTCCAGGCGCGGCAAAAGACCAAGCCCTGCTGAACGAAATGCTAAAGGGGCCTCGGATAAAAGGCAAAACACCAGTCCCGTGGACAGCGGAAACAGACAAGGCCTTCCAAAGTTGCAAGGATAGTCTATCGCGAGCAACCATACTGGCACACCCCGACCCAAGAGCAGAATTGGCAGTAACAACAGACGCCTCAGACACGGCAATAGGAGCGGTAATGCAACAGAGGACGAACGAGGGTTGGCAGCCACTTGCATTCCTGAGTAAGAAGCCCAACCGCGCACAGACAAAGTACAGCCCGTACGACCGAGAGCTCCTAGGAATTTACACGGCAATAAAACACTTCAGGCACATGCTTGAAGGAAGGAACTTCGTGGTATACACTGACCACAAGCCTTTGACCTACGCCCTCAATCAGGATCCTCTGCGCAGCTCACCACGACAGGCACAACACCTCGAGTATATTGCACAATTCACCACGGACATACGGCACGTGTCAGGAAAAGACAACGTCGTAGCCGATGCACTATCGAGAGTGGAAACAATACACCAGGCCATCGACTTCGAAGCACAGAAGGAAGAACCAGAAACAAAAGAACTGAAAGAAGGCAACAAATCACTACAGCTCACCGAGATTCCCATCCCGGGAAGCAGAACAACCATACTCTGCGACACATCCACGCCAACAGCCAGACCATTTGTGACCAAGCCATACAGACAGCAGGTCTTTCAATCCCTGCATGGTTTGTCACACCCAGGAGCAAAGGCAACGGCTAGGATAATAGCAGAACGTTACGTGTGGCCAGGGATTCAGAAGGATTGTAAGCAGTGGGCACAAGCCTGCATCCAATGTCAGAGATCTAAGATTACCAGACACAACAACTCGCCAATTGGAAACTTCAGAATTCCGACGAGGAGATTCGAACACATACACGTCGACCTGGTGGGGCCACTTCCAACATCGAAGGAATATAAGTACTGCCTAACCATCATCGACCGATTCACACGTTGGCCAGAAGCAATCCCCGTGCCCGATATAACAGCAGAAACAATAGTTGAACACATATTCAAAGAGTGGATAGCCAGATATGGCACCCCAACGCGGATAACAACAGACCAAGGACGCCAGTTTGAAGCAGACCTCTTTCGAAGACTAACGCGCTTGACTGGGTCCAATCACATCCGAACTACAGCCTATCACCCGGCAGCTAACGGGATGGTGGAGAGATTCCATCGACAGATGAAAGCCGCTATAAAGTGCCACGAAACCACACACTGGACTGAGGTATTACTAGTGGTACTAATGGGCATTAGGGCAGCTTGGAAGGAGGACCTGAACGCAACTCCAGCCGAACTAGTGTTTGGAGAATCGATCCGTCTACCAGGACAATTCCTAAACACTCAAGAGACAACAAGCAGATCAGACACAGAGGACCTAGTAACAAGATTAAAACAAAACATGAATCGACTAAGTCCGAAAATCAAACGCCATGGACAGAGGTCCACATTTGTTTTCAAGAACATACAAACGACTCCAAGAGTATTCCTAAGGCATGATGCGCCAACTGGAGCTTTACAACCTCCATATGACGGTCCATATGAGGTGGTAAACAGAGGCGAAAAAACATTCAAGCTAAAAATTAATGGTAGAACTATTAATGACTCAATAGATCAAATCAAACCGGCCTACACCTTGGAGGAGGACGACCACAGCCAAGCAGCCTCGGAGGACGAGAACAAAACAGAACAGAAGGACCAACCAACTGCGGAGACAAAAACCAGAGCCGGGAGGACATCAAGGCCACCGGTACGATTCAACCTCGCCTAACCGGGCTCACCTTCAACCAGGGGGGTCCTGTGGCGGTCTTCCGACCACACACACACAATTTGCCGAGCAATCGGAGTAACGGCTCCGGCCGTACACATACCACCGGGCCGGCGGAACGGCCCCGGCGGTACGCGCGCCGCGCGCGCGCGCTCACCGATCACGCGCCACGCGCGTGGGCCCGACGTGCGGTCCGCGAATCTGAACGAGAGTGCCGTCAACAGATGGCATATTAGCTCGCATTTAAAATTCAACCAAGAAGGATATATAAGGCCGTGCGGCGAGGGCCTAGACAGCTTTCGACTGCTATCCAAGCTCATTGCCTGATAGTAGAAAAAGGGGTTTTGCATTTGTAACCTTGCCGTCGCCTTGCCGCCGAAAAAGCTTCGACCACCACCGAGACGAGCTGCGTCACGCCTATTGCCGCCACCAAGATCTTCGCAGCGGCCCCTGGACCATCGCCCAGGCAGACCGTGGCAGCTCATCCCGCTCGACCTCTCGCCGGTACGACGGACTCGTCCTCCACGGCAGGTGATTCTCACGTGGGACGTGAGGGTTCGGCGCTACACCTCACCTCGGCTATCCTGGGACGTGCCTTCACTCCTGTCGCCGCTACCGCTGTCACCAGCGGAGAAGACACGGCCCTCTCTACTAACACCTCTGCCACCATCACCTGTGGAGAGAACTCACCAGGGGACGCAGACAACCTCTGTGGCCAGAGTTCATCGAGGCGTACAACATCAGCCTCGCCGCGACTCAAGAGAAGTGCAGACCGACCAGGAGTGGGAGGTAACATCGTCGCAGGAGCTTCAGGCCGACGAGCCTCCACCGCTCGTGTCACAAGGCACGCAGACAGAGGAGCCTGAGCAGTCCTACACACCACCCGGGACACCTCCTGCCTGGCGGAAGTCCGGCCTCTGGCGGCGTACACAGACGCTTCCCGCCATCATCTGGCGCGAGCGCATAGCGCAGTAGCGCGAAGAACAATCGGCCCTTTTCAGGGCCACCGCACAAGAAGAACCTAATCGGCCCTTTTCAGGGCCGCCTTCAGCACACTGACATTGCAACACTTGTACATAGATAAAATAGAATAAATTATCTATTTATTATATACAGTGCCTCAAGCTCACTCGACGCTCCTACACACGCTGCGGCGTCTCCTACCCTGCGGAGGGCACGCGACGCCCGAACGATAGTGGCAAGCGGCCACAATCATTATCATCATTATCATTATCATCATTATCATTATCATCATTATCATTATCATCATTATCATTATCATCATTATCATTATCATCATTATCATTATCATCATTATCATTATCATCATTATCATTATCATCATTATCATTATCATCATTATCATTATAATTATCATCATTATCATTATCATCATAATCATTATCATCATTATCATTATCATTATCATCATTATCATTATCATCATTATCCTTATCATCATTATCATTATCATCATTATCATTATCATCATTATTATTATTATCATTATTATTATCATCATTATTATTATTATCATTATTATTATTATCATTATCATTATTATTATTATTATTATTATTATTATTATTATTATTATTAATATTGAGACAGAGATATACAATATTTTAAAGCTATTGGTAATTCTGACGGTGGATGTTTATTACTACCATCCTTTGAATAATAAATTATAAAGTATTCAATCAAATGTGTAAAAGTTCTCTCGAATAAATCAAATATAAAGAAAGGTGCAATAAGAGCAAAGCGCGGTAGTTATTGCGCAATTAATTATATTGTTACGCCCGGGCCGGCGTAGCGTTAGCGGTTTCTCAGACGACACGCTCGCATTCACGTTCGCACTCGCGCTCTCGCGAAAATAACTACTCGTGGATATATTTGAAAGCGAATCTCTTTATTCAGAGATTACAGAAACGTCAGAACCGAATCAGATTCAGGTTTGGAATCACCAGGCTCCGTTATTAAACAGCTGCCCGTTGACATGAGAACGCTTCGCAACTTTCGCGGGAAAAATGCGGCTTGCTTCAGCATGAAGTAGCGGGTGTCTCAGCGCGAGCGTAACACTGCCCTCTCTCTTCAAGATTGTCGTCCCGACACACACAAACCGGAAGGGCAGTTTTCTTGCGTCAGGGATGTCCCACGTCAGTGCGGCTTTCATGGTACCGGGACGGCCTTCTGCCCTACCCTGAGCTGCTGCTGTAGGTTACCGGGCGCCGTCCTCTTCTCGGTCCCAACCGCACTCCGGAAGTCCAGGACCACGTCCTCTTCCTCGTGGAGCAGGTCCCCAATCGGCATCTTCTGGAGGGAGGTGGCCGGTCCCCCCTGCCGATTCCAGGGCGACCCCTCTGCTTTTCCCTCGCAGGATGCTCGGCGCAGACCCCTTTTCCTCAGCTCCCCAAAGTCGAGTCCTCCTCGAGTCGTCGAAAGCGTCGCTGTTCCTCTTCAAATCTTCGAACTGGTGGGCGAGGGAGTAACTTTCGAGAACCCAACGTCACAAAGACTCTCCCAGTCCCTGCCTCGGCATTCGCCCACGGAAAACCTCGGTCGAAAACCGTGGTGGAACCAGACTTCTTAAATGATTACGGAGCTTCCCCGCGATGAGATCTCAAGTGAGTTTGCAATGACCCCGCTTAACATCCTCAGGAACGGGCTTCCGGAATTCGACGAACTATTTCTATGGAGTAAACAATCATAACGCGCAGAAACTCAAACAATAAAAGATGTTTAATAATTCTCAACCGCTTTAACGTTTTCCTATGTATGGTTCATTATCCAGGATCTCTACATTATTCCAATCAAAATCATGATCAAAACTCATTCTATGCTCAGTAATGACTGATCGACTAGTTGTGTTATTTCGTGTGTGGCTCTGGTGTTCTTTAATTCTGTGTTGTAATCCGAACTCGTGTCGATTACCACAGTATAATGAAAATTGGAAGTTGATTACCATAGTATTATAAAAATAGGAAGTCGCGAGTTAAACAGGAAACCGCGAGTCAGCATAACAGCTGACTGCGCGGCCAAACTCTCTACCGAGAACCGACGCGACCTAGAGAGGTTCGCGGAACGCTGACCGCGCAAGGACCCTGAACCGATCCCGCTTGACGACGATACGGGATAAATAGAGAGAAGGGCAGGGATCGGCAGAGCAGTTCAAAGTCAGAGTCCGAGTCAGTGACAATTGTAACGCGTAATAATAAGAAAAATTATTGTATATCAAAAGAGAACTTGAATTTATTAAAGTGTTCGAAAGTAAAAGTCATATCAAGTCTGTGAATTCCTTCCCGACTCCTCCACGGAACGACGATCCCCATACTTGTGCACGGAGCGGCACAACATCTGGTTTGTAACTGTCTACCAGTCTGACCCACATAAGAAGCATCACAACTCTTGCAATTAATTTTATAAACCACGTTGCTCTGAGCAGACTTCGGGAGGGGGTCTTTATGCACTTCGATGTAACTGTGCAATGCGCTCGTAGAAGACCCTGAAAATGAACTCTAATGGGTAGCAATTGTTCATCTTAATAGCTAATTCAATATTTTTCGCGTGAAACATAGGATGTGAAAGCAAGAAAATTCTGTCGATTAGACTTATAGCCGTACCTCTCTTCTGACAGATGGGATGCTGAGACATAAAACTAATATATCTCCCGGAAAAAGTTGGTTTATGGAACCAATCAAATATTAAGCGGTTGTGGTTAAGTATCATTGTGATTTCTAAGAAATTTAACTTATCACCCTCGCTCATGTCCATCGTGAATTGAATTCTTGGGTGGAAAGAATTTAAAATATTTAAGGTATGCTCGAGTAACGCAGAGGGTGCCGCAAGGGCATCATCGACATATCTAAGAAAAAATGAGGGGGTATATCTAAGTAGCGCAAGAGCCCTTTTCTCCAGATCTTGCATGACTATATCAACCGCTTCCAGAGACAGGGGAGAACCCATGGAGCTGCCAAATGTTTGCTGATAAATTATCCCATTAAACGTGAAATATGTAGAATTTAGCACCAATTTTACCGCTATGAGAAATTCAGTTTTTGGAATTTTGCAGTTCTTATTAATAAGCTGCCACCTTCTAGAAACACTATTTAAAACCATCTCAATAGGCACGTTGGTAAACAACGAGATGACATCCAACGGAATTAGAGTAAAATCGTTATCTATATAAGTTTTTGAAAGTTTCTTTACTAACTCAAAACTATTGGCAACCCTGCTCTCTGCGGCTGGAAAGCTTTTATGCATTGTACGGTGAAGAAATGCAGCTAGATAATATAAAGGGCTGTAGTCCGATGATACTATTATCCTAAATAGACAATTAGGTTTATGAATCTTGGAAAGCCTATACGCCCTCAGTAATACTCCGTCGCTACAATACGTCGATCTGTATTCTGATTCATATATTTGCAATTCTTCCACCTCGTTAGTAACTCGCGTAAGGAAGAAGTGAGCTTTTTTGTAGGATTTTTACTGGTAGTTATGTACGTATTTTTATCTTTAAGTAATTCTTTAACTTTCTCTATACAGGGTGTCCTATTTTAAAAGTTCCACCCTCATAACTTTTCAGGATCAACGTTTGAAGGAAAAAGACTCGGATAAAAGTTGTATGGTTTCGAGGGGAACATAAGATGGTGGCAATGAATTGACCTTGGATGGTCGTTTGAAGCTCACATGAACGTCATCTTTATTTTCTTACATGGAACCCCCTATATTGTAGTATATCGATTGAAAGAGCATAAAATAAAAAAAATTTTGGCGCTAACCAGAGGTCGATACGTTGACCCGTTTGGGAGTTATTTATGGTCAAAAATTGACTTTTTTCCAAATTTGACTTTAAATAACTGCCGAACGGGTCAACGTATCGACCTCTGGTTTGCGCCAAAATTTTTCTTATTTTATGACCTTTCAAACGGTATACTACAATATGGGGGTTTCACTTAAAATTTTTCAGTGTCTCAAGGGGACTGCAACACAAAAATTTGAAATAGGTACCCCCATATTGTTGTATACCGTTCGAAAGGGCATAAAGTAAGAAAAATTTTGGCGCCAACCAGAGGTCGATACGTTGACCCGTTCGGCAATTATTTAAGGTCAAAGTTGAAAAAAGTAAATTTTTGAACCCTAAATAACTCCCGAACGGGTCGACGTATCGACCTCTGGTTAGCGCCAAAATTTTTCTTATTTTATGCCCTTTCAAACAATATACTACAATACAGGGGGTTCCATGTGAGAAATTAAAGGTGACGTTCATGTGAGCTTCAAACGACCATCCAAGGTCAAATCATTGCAACCATCTTATGTCCCCCTCGAAACCATACAACCTTTATCCGAGTCGTTTTCCTTCAAACGTTGATCCTGAAAAGTTATGAGGGTAGAACTTTTAAAATAGGACACCCTGTATATTTATCCTTATCTAAAGCGAGCGTTACGTTACCCTTATCAGCGCGTGTCAGAATAAAAATCCGATTTTGATTAAGGAACTTTTTCGTGTTGCAGACAAGCTGTTTGATTCCGGTATTGAACGTATTTTTAGGAATAGTAAAATTAGGGATAATGTTAATAATGCGCGTAGTACAATTTCTGACCGCCGTTTGTGTGACAAAGGGGAGTTTCTTCAAATTATGTTCGATGCTTTTAATTAATAAAATCTATGGTTACTTTTTCTGTATTTACTAACGGTAAACTAAAGTTATCGCCAAGTTGTAACAGGCTCTGAATATCACTGGGTATGGCTACGGATGATTTACGAATCACTTTTCGTTGATCTGAGATAAAGAAGGTTTAACGTCCTTGAAACCGGGAGTGACCTCAATTTCAATTTTTGACATAGAATTGTCCGAAAAATGGTTGAAAAGTTCGAACGAAAATTTAAGATCATCAACAATATCATCAAAAATATCAAGGTCTGTTCCAAAGAAGGAATCTTGCAATAGTATCTAATTGGTCTAATATCCTTATAACGGTTATTGTATTTAGAAACAAGACGAGTTAAACTTCTTATTAATTTTTTTGTCTTGCAAACCCATAAAGAATAAGCGTAGCGGGCCACTCTGTCTATTAAAGAAAGAGTTGCACACGGACATCGAAACGCAACGATACAAAGAATTACAAATTTTAAATATTTTTGTATAAGTCCACCTCGCATGACATTATGTATCCCTAAGTTTGATGTAACAGTTGTTTTGTAAAACGTGATTTGCAGTGTTTATATTTACCAATAGATCTAAAATTTACATGGTTATTCTCGAAGTTTGTTAAAAAATTTCCAATGTGTGGGCGTGTAATGTTACGCCTAACGCACCGACGTAAAAATTCAATTTTCATGTTACATCTAATAAGGCTTGCTATATTTAATCCGCAATTTAAAAAACTGAACCGCGTGAGCACTGTAGACATGTTTGACATTTTAAAAAAACGAGTAATGACGCATTTCTCAGCCTGCGTATAATTCAATCAAATGTGTAAAGGCTCTCTCGAATAAATCAAATATAAAGAAAGAGGCAATAAGAGCCAAGCGCGGTAGTTATTGCGCAATTAATTATATATTCTTAAACATTATACAAAATTATTTGCGAACGTTTCGATTCTTTTTTTGGTCATCTTCAGCGCGATACGAAGTCAAAAAACGGTAATTACATAGTCAATTTAATCAGCGCGATATAAATAAAAAAACGGTAATTACATACCCAGATAGCAAAATGCTAGCAGTATGCCAGCAGTATGCCAGCAGATTTAATCACGAATTTGCAGCAGATTTCGCTCCGCTGCGTCCTCATTAAGCTTTGGTTCTGCCAGCACAATGTGCCAGCACAATGTGATGGCAGAAATGCAGCAGAAACGAAGTACGGTATGCCGTCACGATATGACCCTAGAAATGCAGCTAATAACAAACAGAGCCAGCAATATTAGTTATCGACAGCAGATGTATAGCAGAAATAGAGCATGATGTGTTGTCACGATGTGGCAGCAGAAACACGGCAGAAATGAATCAGGATTTTCCTGATGGAAAAATATCTTTTAGAATTATTTTTAATATACATATATATGTATATTTTAATCAGAATTTCTATAAAAAATTTCATATTTTCTCAGAATTTTTATACGAATTGAAATGTTTTTCAGAAAAACTCAGACAAAATAAGAATGACATATGTTTCCCCAATATATAGGTATATATATACTCGTAATATGAGAAAATATATGTTAATTTATCAGAAATTTTTATTATACATACATATTGAGAATTATTATTTTCAAAATGTTATTCTTCAATTGTGCCACTCTATTATATGAGAGTGGACTCTACGATACAACTGATACAAAATAAGTTGTGTCGTACCATGATTTATCTTAAACTTAGGCGCTGCTTGGCGCGAGACGCTGTCGTGTCTCTTGACACCGTTCTTATAGCATTGTTCGTCAAATTTTAAATACGAGAAACAGATCATATTGAATGCCATCTATCGGCATTAAATTAGTTCGAAAATCTTCATCCAATTTAATTCAATACGACGACAGAGCATGCTGAACTTCTGCTGCGTTTCTACCATCATAGCGTACTTGCTGACAAGTTTGATTTCTGCTGACAATCTGTTGTTACACTGTGAGAGCAAGTTATGTGCAATTGCAGTGTACATTCTGCTGGACACATCGTGCCAGCATACGATGTTTAAAATTTGCTCTATTTATGCTGGTAATTTCGGCTCAATTTTTGCCGCATTTCTACCATTACATCGTGACGCACGTAGTGCTTGATTTTTGCTGCGTTTCTGACGGCATTAACTGAAACGGCATAACCTGTTAAAATATTGATAGCATTCTGTCGCTATAATATGTAGCACATAAATTTCAAAACGTGCTCCAGTCAGATTTTGCTATCTGGGTAGTCAATTTAGTCAGCGCAATACAAATAAAAAAACGGTAATTGAAGTTTACAGTGGTCAGTATGGTCTCTCACACGCAGTCGTTCAACAGAAGCAAGCTCCAAATCCAACCAAACGTTGTCACGATGGTACTCCCGGGTAGGAAAGCCAGGATGTTTAAAAATATGTAATTAATTGCGCAATAACTACCGCTCTTGGCTCTTATTGACACTTTTTTTATATTTCATAAAGTATTCATACAAATGAATATGAAAGGAGAAGCTACTCATTAAGTCCAACCAAAGGAGTACCTTGGAAACTGTCGTTTATTTGATTGCTTAGTTGTTATCATGAGTCATTGGCCGCGTTCAGCAGAATGACCAATTAGTTGTCTTCTTATCAATACTCTGCGTTGATTAGTTGGTTATAAAAGTGAGAACCAATCGTATTCGATTGCTGTTAAGCGGTTTATTCTACCGAACGCGCCCAATATGCAGGTAGGTGTTTAAATGTGAGATACAAAGTGTCTAGCGTGTTTGTCATACTCTGCAAGCGCTAAAACTTTTGATAAATTATCGACTATGCCGAGGTAGGCATAGTGAAGATGGACATAATCTCCAGCAGCATTCTTGGCGTACCCGTATTGCCTATAATTTTAACAACAAAATACGGGCACGCCAATTATGCTGCTGGAGATTATGTCCATCTAAGATTGTTGTCTCTCACATAATTTGGTGCTTGTTATCGATGCAATTAAACCCTTTTCAATTCCTGCACTTCTCATTACGCTATCTATTGTATTTTATATTTTTATTTTATTTTGCCACTGTATTTCATACATTTTTAATGTCTTCTGCATCCTATATTAAGTTCACTGCAACTTAGAAAGATATTTATTTAAATTCAATTTCACGCACAAAATATATATTTTGCAAAATATTACTTACTCTAATAAATATACTTGCAATAATACTTTGATTTCACTTCTTTTTTGTGCCATTAAATTTAATGTTTTGTGTTTTTAATAAATACTTTATCTTTTTGCCTAATATTATTTATAAAATTATTTTGCGTAAAATATACTTGGCGTCCTTTTTTTACATCTTAAATGTCTTTTTTAGGCGGATTTCACAAATTTTTGTCAAGTTTTATATATGTATTAAATCCTTGCCTTACTAAATGGATGAGTCTACAATATACTAAAAATAATGGATACATGAAAGATTAGCAAGACCCCTACCCTGTCCCTCTCCCCACAACCACCCTCATCCCTGTCATATTACTAGACTGCTACATCTCCGTAGTCAGAACTGAAGCAAAGTAGAGGGGGTAATCGGCAGCTATTTTTTGGAGACACCATGCACCCGGTGTTCTACTGGCCTAGTTTACATGCTCTCTCTCGCTCTTTTTTGCTCTCTTTATTGCTTTCTCTCGCTCTTTCTCGCTCTTTTTCGATCTCTCTCGATCTCTCTCGCCCTTTTTCGCTCTTTCTCGCTTTTTCACGTGCTCTCTCGTTCTTTCTCGCTCATTTTCGCTCTTTCTTGCTCTTTCTCGCTTTTTCTCTTTCTTTTTTCGCTTTTTCTCGCTCTTTCACGTTCTTTCTCGCTTTCTCTTGCTCTCTCTCGCTTTCTAACGTTTTTTCTCGCTCTGTCTCGCATTCTAACGCTCTTTCAAGCTCTTTCTCGTTCTCTCTTAATCTCTCTCGCTCTTTCACGCTCTTCCTTGTTTACTCTCGATCAAAAGGACTCGATTAAAGCCCGTGTCAGACTACGTATTGCGGACGCGGATCGGATTGAGATTGCGGATCGCGGATGGGAATTCAACCAATCACAGACGAGCAGCTCGTCTGTGATTGGCTGAATTCCGATCCGCGATACGCAATCACAATTTGATCCGCGTCCGCAATACGTATAAGTCTGACAATGGCTTAATGATCATCAATGTATGTATGTACATCCAATAAAGCAGTCGAATGTGATTGGTTTTTAGTTTTGGATCCAACAAATCATATTTAATTATTTTAAAGAACGAGAGAGAGAGAGAGGCGAGAGAGAGCACGAAAGAGCGAGAAAAAGCAAGAGAGAGTGTCAGAAAGCGTGAGAGAGCGAGAGAGCGAGAAAGAGCGAAAGAAAGCGAGAGAGAGCGAGAGAAAGCGAGAGAGATTAAAAGAGAGCTTGATAAAGCGTTAGAAAGCGAGAATGAGCGAGAGACAGCAAGAAAGAGTGAGAAAGATCGAGAGAAAGCGAAAGAGAGCAAGAAAGAAGCGTGAAAAAACGTTAAAAAGCGAGAAAGAACGAGAAAGAGCGAGAAACAGCGAGAAATAGCAAGAAAGAGCGAAAAAGAGCGAAAAAGAGCGAGAAAGAGCAAGGAAGAGTGAGAAAGAGCAAGAGAGATCGAGAGAGCGTGAAAGAGCGTTAAAAAGCGAGAAAGAGCGAGAAAGAGAGATAGAGAGATAGAGAGAGAGAGAGAGAGAGAGAGAGAGAGAGAGAGAGAGAGAGAGAGACAGAGACAGAGACAGACACAGAGAGAGAGAGAGAAAGAGAGATTGAAAAAGATCGAGATGATGAATGCTATTTATTAGCTACAGTAGCTACATTGATAATACATAATAATAATACATAAATACATAATACAATTGCAATTCCCTACTATCCTTCACACTACTAATTTTATTTCCACTACGCATTTGCTTCTCTCTCTTTCGTTACTATATACCGAGTTAACTTTTTTCTAAAATTTTGTATTTTTTCTTCATTTTTTATCTCTATTGGTAACGCATTATACATTTTTAACCCTTCATAGAATAACATTTTTTGTTCCTCTCTAGTCTTACATCTATCAATATATATATTTCCTACTTGTCTAGTACTAACTCCTCCTACCTGCTGCACTACTTCTATTTTATTCCGCAAATATTTCGGACACAAACCATTCATAATTTTATACACAAATATACCAACATTATATTCTATTCTTTCTTTAATTGACATAAAATGCAATGCCTCCAACATATCAACAATTTTTACTCTCCTATTGCACCTGAGAATAATTCTCATGCCTTGATTCTGCAACTTCTGCAAATGTTGCACATTTGTTTTACCAACACCCACCAATATTGATCCCCAATAATCAAACAACGGAGCAATTATTGCTTTATAAACTATACATCTCATATACGCCGATATATCCTTACCAATTCTTCGCATAACACCTAACTTCGCTCCCACTTTTTTACTTATATAATCAACATGCCTTGAAAAATTTAGATTTTTGTCAATAATTATTCCTAAATATTTAATTTCAGTCACAACTTCGAATTCCTTAAATCTTAGCTTAATTTTTATATTATCCTCATTAACTTTCTTTCTAACTCCTCTTACTAACATAACTTTGGTTTTTTCCAAATTTACAGACAATTTATTTATCTTTACCCATTTATCAACTTCCTCCATTTGTTTATTTAACTTATCATTAATTTCCTTGCTTGAGTACCCCGTTGCATATATCAATGCATCATCCGCAAACAATCTTATTACACAGTTATCACTGTCAATCTCTACAATGTCATTTATATATATCAAAAACAATAACGGTCCCAAAACTGACCCCTGCGGCACCCCTAGATCAACATTAATAGAATCCGATAGTATCCCATTAAACTTTACTCTTTGACTTCTATTTTCCAAATAAATTTTAAACCAATTTAACACTACTCCATTTATCCCATACCACTGTAATTTCTTAATCAAAATTTTCCTATCAACTACTTCAAATGCTCTTTTTAAATCTAGGAACACTACTCCTATCATTTTTCCTTCCCCTATGTTTCTCTTCCATTCCGATAAAACCCACTGTAAAGCTGTTTCACACGAGTGTTTCCTCCTAAAACCTGATTGACATTCTGTAAACAACTCATTTTTTTCGAAATATTCTATAAGTTGTTTCTGTACTATTAACTCCAGAACTTTTTCATACACCGGCAATTTATTAATTGGTCTAAACTCTTCAATTTTATTCGTTCCTCGCACCTTCGGTACAGGAACTACTGTTGCTTCTTTCCATTCATTTGGAAACATTCCTGTTTCCAAAGATGCGTTAAATACGCGACAAATTTTATCTGCTGCTACTTCAACCACACATTTCATTATTTCTACACTTATACCTTCTTCTGTACCTGCTTTATTCTCCAAATTCCGTACTATTACATACAATTGTTTCAGTTCAATTTTTTCAAATACTTCCCAAACGTTATCACTATATCTTCTATATTCTATAACATCTTCTATATAATCATTACAATTTAATAATCCAATACTATTGACAAAATAACAATTAAATATACCCGCCATTTCCTCTACCTTGTAAATTATTCTGTTTTCAAGTTGTATTTCTTTATATTATAAGCGAGAAAGAGCGAGAGAGAGCGTAAAAAAATAATAGAAAGCGAGAAAGAACGAGAAAGAGCGAGAGACAGCGAGAAATAACAAGAAAGATCGAGAGAAAGCGGGAGAGAGCGAGAGAGAGCTTGAAAAAACGTTAAAAAGCGAGAAAGAGCGAGAGACAGCGAGAAAGAGCAAGAAAGAGCGAGAAAGATCGAGAGAAAGCAAAAGAGAGCGAGAAAGAGCGAGAAAGAGCGAGAAAGATAAAAAAAAGCGAATAAGAGCGAGAAAGAACGAGAAAAAGCGAGAAAAAGAGATAAAAAGAGAGAAAGAGCGAAAAAGATCGAGAGAAAGCGAGAAAGAACGAGAAAAAGCGAGAAAGAGCGAGAAAAAGAGAAAGAGCGAAAAAATCTAGAGATAGATTGATCTTTATTAGCCTTCTTGGCTATTTATATACATAAAATATACAGCACCTTACAATCTCGCAACATTGTGTGCAATATAATCTTTCAGCATTCTCTTAAATTTATCTACTTTATCACATTGCTTTACCTCTGCAGGTAAATCATTATACATTTTAATACCTTTATAAAAAACACTCCTTTGTACCTCACACGTTTTTCGCAACTGTACAGCTATATTACCCTTTTGTCTCTTGTCTCCCTCTGATTACCTTCACCATTAACGACATAATTAACGCATGTCCGATGGGAAGTAATGTGAAATTGTTTGCGGATGATACGTTGATCTATGTAATAAGAGAATCTAGTGAGAAACTTAATAGAAAGATGAATGATGCATTTTATGAGATAGAAAAATGGGTGAACCTAAATAAACTAAAGTTAAATGCAGAAAAAAACAAAATATATGATTGTTCGGAGTAGTAGAAAGGAAGTTAGAAGGCGGATAAGAATAGCATGTATGAATGGCGATGTGTTAGAACGCGTAGAAGTAATAAAATATTTAGTTGTAATGATTGACAGTAAACTCACTTTTGCTGATTATTGTGATTATATGGTAAAAAAGATAGGTAAGAAAACTAGTTTCTTGAATAGAATAGGTCACTACTTGACACCGTACAGTAGACAAACAGTGTATAAGGCGATTATTGCACCGCATTTTGAATATTGTGCAACAGTGATTGTGGGGATGGGTGAGACGCAAATTAAGAAACTACAAGTGGCGCAGAACAGAGCTATGCGAGTAGTTTTGCAGTGTAAGAGGAATACCAGAGTAGAACATATGCTGGAAGCCTTGCAATATATGTCAATAAGACAGAGGATATATTATAATACATGTATATTTATGTTTAAGATATTAGGAGGTCATCTACCACATATATTGAAAAATAGGATAGACTTAGTAGATATACAATATAAAATTAGAAAGAGAAAGCGAGAAAGAGCGAGAGAGATCGTGAACGAACGTTAGAAAGCAAGAAAGAGCGAAAGACAACGAGAAATAGCAAGAGAGAGCGTGAGAGCGTTAGAAAGCGAGAGTGAGAGAGAAAGAGCGAAAAAGAGCGAGAGAGATCGAGAGAGATCGAGAGAGAGCTACAGAACGCGAGAAAAAGCGAGACAGAGCGTTGGAAAGCGAGAGAGAGCAAAAAAAGCAAGAAAGAGAGAGAAAGATCAAGAGAAAGCAAGAAAGAGCGAGAGAGATCTTGAAAATGCGTTAGAAAGCGAGAAAGAGCGAGAGACAGCGAGAAAGAGACAGAAAGAGCGAGAAAGAGTGAGAAAGATCGAGAGAAAGCGAGAGAGAGCGAGAAAGAGCAAGAAAAAACGAGAAAGAGCGAGAAAGAGAGAGAAAGAGCAAAGAAGATCGAGAGAAGGCGAGAAAGAGCGAGAGAGAGCGTGAAAAAACGTTAGAAAGCGAGCAAGAACGAGAAAGAGCGAGAGACAACGAGAAATGGCAAGAAAGATCGAGAGAGAGCGAGAGAGAGCGAGAGAGAGCGAGAGAGAGCGAAAGACAGCGAGAAAGAGCGAGAAAGAGAGAGAGAGAGCGAGAGAGAGCGAGAGAGATCAAGAGAGAGCGAGAGAGAGCGAGAGAGATCAAGAGAGAGCGAGAGAGAGCGAGAGAAAGCGAGAAAAAGCGCGGACGTTTATCGAAAATTTGAACTTATCAGCTTTGCCGCCTAGCACGGCTCAGAGCCATCAAGCGACACGGTAGGCCATACCGACAAACCTCGATTTTGCGAAGAAGAAGACGACGACGACGACGACGACGACGACGACGACGACGTAAATGAATTACATAAATTTGACAGAAAAATACAAACTTATATATAAATCTGTGAGCTCGGGGGGGGGGGGGGTGTAAGTCCATCCCCGGATTCGCGACAATTATAAATTATACAACGATCTCGAAGGACCAGAGGGGGGTATGGTCCCCTCACAACGATTAAAGTGCACTATGCGCGTACGAAAGCGAACAAAGCGAAAGCAAATGCAAAAGCGTGCGACTCACCGTGTCGGTGTCCCGGCGCCCTCCTGATGAGGGGTGTAAATCCATCGACCTCGCTGTCCTCTCGGCAGCCCTCCGTGGTAGCGGGAGGAGCAGGCTGGCAGGCAAGGGTGAAGGCAAAGCGTGCAGGCAGGCGAACAGCAAGCAAAGCAGGCAAGCAAGGCAGGCACGACACGTTTCCTTTGCACTTGTGATTTGTCGAAGACGACTTATGAATCACTTGACTCAATCACGACCAATTTGCGAATGTGTTATCTCGACTGCTTCCGAATGAAGAGTGTCCCTCGGTCTTTTCCGGCTCGCGCTCCTGTGAAGTACGGCGCGAGCGAGTATCGTTTCCCTCAGTAATTAGGGAGGCCACCCGCGGGCGGGCAGCACGAGTCGGGTGAGTCGCGCGAATATTGATAGACAACGATCGCGATCCGCCAACGTTTCGCGCGAGCCACCGTTAGGGGAAAACTATGTTACCGACGTGTAACATAAAACTAATGCTAATTGCTACTAAACTATAATAACTACTAACTAATTAATAACGCGACTAAAACTATGATATTTACAAGTGAGCGCCAAACACTGTGCATCAAGTGCTTATATGTGCATTAATTTTATATCATTGTAATTAGAAAAATCTATTTTGTTGTCCAATATTTAAATCTTTTGATAATATTGACTTATTTAATAAAATTCAATGATTTATTTCCCGAGAAGCGAGTTTCTTCCTGTAAATGATACGCGGTAGCATCTCGCTCATCACGACTGGACGTATGTGATGAAGGATATATAGCTTATGTATCTTGTTAATCTTGTTACAAAAATTTTGTTTTTGTTTATAAATAATGTTAATGTTAAAAAATATACTTGGCGCGAGACGCTACCGCGTCTCTTGATGGGTTTGAAAGAATACACGTTGGTACTGTGCGTATTTATGTGAGAATTAGTGTCAGATGGCGGGTTTGTGTTTGGTGAGAGTCCACATCGGTGGCATAAAAATATTGTACCGGATGGATCTTACTTCTTAAGGATTCGTTGTGCTTATTGAGTAGCCATTTGATCTTTTCTTCAAGTCTATCACTTTCGCTCGCGAAATGGAAGTAAAGAGATCTGTTCTGAGTGTTTAAAAAGTTGTTGTATAATGATATCGGTAGCGTATGAAAAATAAATAATTTCTAATGTTATTTGAATCCAGTTTTGGAAAAATAAAATACCTAAAATTTTACAGTAATAAGATATATCGCTTATATTATGATGACTATAAAATAAACAATGTGTTGGGCAGTCATTGAAAGGATGAGGAAAATACAGAGCACTTTATTTGAACATCTATTATCTTTGTCACCACAACATTCATCCAAATTAGAAAATATTTTGTTTTTTTGATTGCAACATTAAAATAATGTTTCTTGTAAAATATAACATTTATTTTTATCCACATTATAATTCTTATTCAAAGATTATTAAACTCAGGAGATGACACTTTTGTGTTCTTTCTGAAGAGTAATGACAATAACAGTAGAAGTTTGTTTCTATCAGTGTTCTGATGTGATTCCTTATCTTTTCTTTTAAGAAATTCTATAAGTTGTAAAAAATGCATAATGATATTATCTTAATATATCCATTACACTATTCGAATCTAAAGTAATTTTAATAGTTTCTTTAATTTTACGATAATTTTTACAAATATATATTTATAATTGTATGATATAATATAGTTATCTGTCTCAATTCTATATGTAAAAAAGATAATATTTCACAATAGAATACTGTTACATCTGTAGTACTTTCCATTTAATTCTTACCTATTAAGAGCGAGTTCTTGTCGCTTTTCCGTCGTCAGGTCAGAAAATATCCGCACGAAGTCGAGGAACGAGGAAGTTGTGACATAGATCTTCCTACTCTTAAGTTCATAGAATTTTGCGCTCGTATCTTTGGCACAAATATGGAAAAACTGACAGGCAGCTACGGCCTCAAGTTTGATGTTTTCGGCAAGTTTGACATCGGCAACGATACGTTGGGCCACCTTTTCATCAATACATAATATTTTAAAGTGATGTGTATATACAGGGTGTTCAATTGTGTGATGTTTGTCGTAAAAAATCGCATATTCTATATAAAAAACTTAGTCGAAAAGTCCTTTACAGTTACTTTTTGGATATCTTATATTAAGCGATATTGCAAGTTGAAGTTTGAATAATTTTTCAAGTTAAGCGCAACGGTTTACGCGTCGCTCGTTTTTATTCTTTTTTATACAATTAATGCGCTTGAAAACACCATTACTACTGTTCAATGTGATATGACTGCGCAAATTTCGTACACTTTGATTGGTAAATTTTGAACACTTCTCATTTAAGAACTATTATAACGTCGGCATTTTGGTATTAGGATTTTTGTCTCAAAATGTTCTCAGATATCTGTTATTAACGGGTGGCACGGCATGCGGCAGGTCTGGGATATCCTGTACATGTTTTATTTTATATTACATAAAATAAATACATTATTTATGAGACGCTCAATACCACAAAATGCATGATATACCATTATATCAAATGCGTGATATAAAAATACCTTTTAAAAAAATTGAAAAAGAGCGCCAAGGGTTTGCGCCCATCAGAATAGCTATTTGGCGGAACAATGTTGTTTTTAAATCTATTTTTGCTATAAAAGTAGTGATATCAGACGTCGCGCTAACTGAGCATAAGTTTACACTCATTATAAAATTTGATTCTTTTGTCTCACAAAATTTAATTTTTTTACCATACTTAAATAAAATAATAAAATATTTAATGCAAGAGAACTTGATATTAAGCATAAAAAATTATGTTTGTTATTTTCTTTAATATTATATCTGTTGAATAAGATAGGTTTGCCATACTTCACTGGTATCGAAGCGTCGTCGAGAGACTATTATCTCACGCGTTAGATGTCCTCAACTGTATTAACGGCGCATAGATCGAGCGCGATTAAACGCGACTGCGTAAAGCATTGTCCCGTCCCGGGCAGTTGTAACATGGTCTCCGCACCGCTCGCATGCGCCATATATATATATTGTATTCTCTCTTTTTTTTTAATAAAACTCATTTTTCACACCCAATCACATGCGCTTTATTCCGCTATAAACCCAACAATATCTGTTACGGGAAATTTGATTAATTCGGGAAATACATAATTTGGAATTATACATAATAGCCGGCCAATATGCATGATTCCCGCTTGTTTTGGGACATCTGAATAATGAAAGCAAAAATGTTCAAATTAATCAAAATAACCGGTCATTATGCATAATGTCCACAGACAAGTAGGAAATGTGATTAACAGATTAAAAGGCTGAAAATATCTTTCTAAAAAAATATGACAGTTTATCTACAATCTCAACTGTCTTACTTACGATGTGTTACCATACAATAAAATATAATAGTTAAAGCAGACAACAGTTTGTGTTTTTGGTTAAAGCAGAGTTCTCTGTGAGAATAGTAAAAATATAGAGTATTCTTTGCTTTAACCAAAAGCACAAACAGTTATCTTAAACTGTTAAGACTGCCGGAAAATCAACTAAAATAAGCTGATTTATTAAAATGACCATTTATCATTGGAAAATACGCGTAATGACCGGGTTTGATTAATTCTTCTCTATTAATCATTTTGACCGAACAATTTGGGAATTATGCATATTGGCCGGCGAATAATTTATAATTCCCTATTATTCACATTTCCCGTAACATATCCATTAAAATAATAGAATATTTTATCCAAAAAGGTGGCGTTGCTAAATAAGTACGCATGCAAATGTTTTAAGTAGAGAAAAGAAGCCATCTTTTTCTGTATGTAATACACGCTCTACGCATGTACCTTAACATACCAAAGTAGGACATGCGTAGGATAACCTTACAAAACAATAATTAAATACTAAAATGTGTGCATCAATTAATGCATTTCGCTGAATACCATTTGCCTAACAACGGTTCAGTCAAATAGCACTTGCCTAGGAGTATAACATTTGACTAGGAAAATAGTACTTAAATACAAAAAATAAAAAGGCAAAAGCCATTTGACCAGGCCGATAGCATTTGTCCAGTCAAAAGCTATTTTCCTAAAATAACTATTTGCCTACGACATATACATATATATATGTATATATATATATATATATATATATATATATGTATATATATATATATATATATATATATATATATATATACATGTATGTATATATATATATATATATATATATATATATACATGTATATATCTATATATATATATATATATATATATATAATACATATATATATGGCGTAGGAAAATAGCTTTTGAAACACTATATATATATATATATATATATATATATATATATATACAATATATATATATATATATAGTGTTTCAAAAGCTATTTTCCTAAAATAACTATTTGTTTCACTTCAAATTAATAAAAGAATTGACTAATTCCTTAGTACCATTTGACAATAAAAAAGAAAGTAATAATAATATTTTTACGCACGTTAGTTCACGCACTCGGACTTCTCGGACAGAAACGTGCGTCTGCAATACTCGCACGTGCGAAAGAAACACCACTCGTTTTCTAAGGACACTGACTTTAATGAGGAACACAGAACAATACAAAACTCGCCTCGCAATCAGACACTCGGGAAATGCGTCCAGTCAGCTTGACAGCTCCGCGCGCAACAACAACCCGTCGCTTGATCTTCGGATGTCCGCTTCTCGTCAATGTACCCAGTCGGCACAACTTAAACCCGGTTGACACCGACGACCGGGAGCGCAACAATATGCTTTGTGCGCTGAGCGTTCTTGAAAACTATTTGTTAAGTTTAGTGATACTATTTAACTATCATAAGTAATTGTGCAACAGGTAATTATGCATTTTAGGGGAAGCACCTCCGATGACCTTGACCTTGACATATGTTGTCAAGGTTACTCTCCTGAGTGACCTTCAGAAAATTTTATCTGTCGCTCGTTTTTTATTCAAAAGTTATAAACAAAAAAAGTTTGACAAGTATAGCAGTTATTTTGAGAGGCCTGCACTTGGACACGGTACATTTGGACACAGTTTATTTGGACACGATCATTTGGACACGATCTATTGGACACCGTTCGTTTAAACACCGTTCATTTGGACACCGTTTATATGGACACCGTTCATTTGGACACGAAAATACGCGACCTGTGCACTTGGACACAAGAATGCGCGAAATGTTTACTTGGACACGAAAATGCGCGGCCTGGGCAGTTGGACACGAGAATACGAGACTTGTGCACTTGGACACGAAAATGAACGACCTGTGCACTTGGACACGAGAATACGCGACCTGTTCACTTGGACACGAAAATGCGCGACCTGTTCACTTGGACACGAAAATGCGCGGCCTGTGCAGTTGGACACGAAAATGCGCGACCTGTTCACTTGGACACGAAAATGCGAAATAACTTTTGATGATAAATATGTCGCAGCCACATGGTGTACACACACACACACACACACACACGCGGGGAGTGCAAGGGGGCCTTCGGCCCCCCTCCCGCACCCCCTCCGCCGGTAGGCAGGGTGGATCTCGCTTAATATCTCGTGTCCAACTCCACAGGCCGCGCATTTTTGTGTCCAAGTGAACAGGTCGCGCATTCTCGTGTCCAAGTGCACAGGTCGTTCATTTTCGTGTCCAACTGCACAGGCCGCGTATTTTCGTGTCCAAGTGAACAGGTCGCGCATTTTCGTGTCCAAGTGAACAGGTCGCGTATTCTCGTGTCCAACTGCACAGGCCGCGCATTCTCGTGTCCAAGTGCACAGGTCGCTCATTTTCGTGTCCAAGTGCACAAGTCGCGTATTTTTGTGTCCAAATAAACGGTGTCCATATAAACGGTGTCCAAATGAACGGTGTCCAAACGAACGGTGTCCAATAGATCGTGTCCAAATGATCGTGTCCAATTGAACGGTGTCCAAATGTACCGTGTCCAAGTGCACCTCTCCCAAACGGGAGCGGGGAGAGAATAAGAGGAGATATAAGTAAGAAGGTGAGTATGATAGAGAGAACGCGAATACGTGATATAAATGCGAGAGAGAACGTAAATGTGTGTGGGAGAGAGAGAGAAGACGTGAGCGGGAGCGAGAGCTAGAAAGATAACACGTGGGAGATATACATGATGTGACATCACGCGGGCTGCAGCGCTCTTGACCCCCTCACCATGGAACCCCTACGTGGTATACCCCTTACCCCTACCCGCGGACCACCGTGGCATCCGTTCTCCTCCTTGCAGACCGTAGCGCGGACCCCCATCCCCCGCGAACCATAGCGCGGTTCCCCTCTCCCCGCGGACCACCGCGACGTCCGAAAATGTGATTTTCCTCCCCGCGGACTATAGCGCACGCAGCAATCGTGCATCGGCGCTAATGCATGATTTGCAATTTTGCACATGTTTGATGAAATTATCGGGACATTGTCTTTGAAAATGATATTATTGGGTCATTGACTTTTGCGGCGGCGCTAATGTAAGATTTGCAGTTTTGTATGTATTATCTTTAACTATAATCGGTTCATCGCTATTGATTCATGATTTGGTTTATCATTTAAAATAATTATTTCTGCTAAAGTATTAAATTATATCCAAAATATTAAATTAAAAATATTTAAAACAGTAAATACTGTTTCTTATCTAAAGTATTAAATTAATAAAACATTTAAAAATTAAATACCGTGTGAGAGAACGCTAATAGGTAGGCGTTCGCGAAGAGAACACCTGAAAGCGAAAGAGAAGACGCGAACATTAGGTGAGTATGAGAGAGAACGTGCAAGCGCGCGATGATGTCACGCGGACCCGCGGCCGATGTGAATGGGAGAGAGAATAAATAGTTTTGTTCTTATTGTAGTATACTATTTTTAAGTATATCTAGTAATAAGTATATGTTTATAGTTTCCGCGTGTACTTGCGGCGTACGTTACTCGCGTGCGTTACTATTTCTCCCGGCGATTCTAAATTGTCAAAACCATTACCCATATGTCGTATCTCGTATGAAGGTGTCAGATTTCGCTACTTTCGCGAGACAACTATTCGCTACTGGGCTCGGGCTCAGTCTTTTGCAGTCAGTGTAGAATCGTAACTAGTGCCCAGCTGTACTCTGTCAAAAAGGATGCCTATCTTTGGTTACATAAAAGTTACCTATCCTATTGTAGGGGTAAGTACAACATTCTTAGGGCGCGGGTATACGAGCGACTTTGCCGCACGACAAAAGTTGCTCGTGCGCACGGTCTGTCACGCGACTCTGCCGCATGGTAAAAAGTCATTCATGTGCCAACGCCTTTATATGATGTATGGATATGTGTGGTCTTATAGTGGTTTAATATTTTCTTTATTGTCAGTGGGTTTGTGTCGGGGATCTGCAAATAGCTGAAATCCGTATTAGAAATGGAATATGTCTGCGAACCATCCCCGAGTACGACGTAAGATTACTTATGTACAAAATGTATAACATTTTTACATTTTTGTACTATATACATGTATATAATAGTATTTTATATTTTTCCAGTCTTTTTGGCATAGAGACATACGCATTGACAGGTTTATCAACATTGACCATCAGAGATCAGTGCAAGCGGAGCGATGGGAACGTCGATACGATCTCGAAGATCTGTGGCGGGATACATTAGAGGCCCGCCAAATCGATGATATTTACCAATCTCCACATGATATTTTTTATTTGACTCGGCTGTTCGGACTCTGCCCGTATGATATCGACGAGCCCGAAGAAATGTGGGCATAAATATAAGAACTTAAATGCTACTAATACGGTTTTCAACTTGTTGAAAAAAGAAAACGCGTAAAGAAGTAAAAAAAAATGTCTGTGATCTAAAAACCAAAAATTGTATAATTTTGATTATTCAATAAATGTTTCACATTATATGTATGTAGATATAAATTTTGTTCTTTCACATACCTTTAATTTACCATTTCCCCTCTATTTCCAAATTCTAACGATATGTATAAATCATGTAATGCTTAAAAAATGTTTTAGTCGTTATTCATAAAATAAATAATTTTTGAATTTGTGTTAAAATATAAGTTGTCACATAAATATCTACGCAAGCGTGACGTAAATATTTTTTTTTCTAAATTCAACACCGACGGAATGTGGTAGTAATCCTGAAATTAATGGGAGTAGCAATAACACGTAATAATTATGATGCAAATGATAGCCGTACCGCGCGTAAGAAGGTGTGCGAGCAAGAGGACACGAGCGGGAGGGAGAAAAAGAGAGAATGGGGTGATATAGGCGGGGAGGCGAGCAAGGGAGAAGACGCGAACGCGAACGCGAACGGGAGAAAGAGAATATGAGGAGATATAGGTGGGACAATGGGACTGAGAGAGAATGCGAATATGGGATATAAAAGGAAATGAGAATGAGAAAGAGGACATGAAGGAGATAAAAAGAACGCGAGCAGGAGCGAAAGCGAGAGAGAGAACATGTGGGAGAGTACATATATGTATGTACGTATGTACAGGGTGTTGCAGAGACATACAGGTCAGTATGTACGCATGTACAGGGTGTTGCAGAGACATACAGGTCAGTATGACGGGTTTCCTATTTTGTGCAGGCGCGCATATGGTCGTTCACAATTTCTTAATAAAATTTATTTCATAACCTCTATTGTCAATGCGCTGAAGTCTACGCCAGTCTACGCAACTGTGAACGACCATACGCGCCTGCATAAATGGGCAACCCGTCATACTGACCTGTATGTCTCTGCAACAAGCGGTACGTATGATGTATGTACGTATGTACGTACGTATGTATGTACGTATGTATGTACGTACGTATGTACGTACGTATGATCAGTGGACATGCAAGACGACAATACAATTTCAATGAGATTATGTATACAGAGTCATTGGCATGATACCCCTATCAATGTCGCGATGATTTCATCAAACACATACGTTTGCATGGAACCATTACCCATGTAATATTTCTCATATAAAGGTGCTGTGTCAGATTTCGCAAAGTGCTGATCTTTGGCTAGTGTCCTGCATGATAAGGACTCATCAAGCTACTTTTTCTCCGAATTTTTATCATGGCTCGGTTACACCTTCCCTTAAATTTTTCTTTCGCTCGTTCAGTTTTGCCTGAAGCTATCGTAATATTAACATGCGGTGCATCAGCTGCAGAAAATTGTTCGCACCGGCGACGTGCGACGTGTGCATGCGCGAATATTAGTTGCGCGCCGCACGTACCGCCGTGCGTACCGCCGCCGGACCGTCTCCGCGGTCACCTTCGCCGAGTTCATCTCCGCGGTCTCCGCGGTATGTCGAGGTTGAGCCTCGGACGCCTCCACCCCTATATGACGAGTTCAAGCTACAAGTGACGGTGGACCTCGCCACTGGTCGGAGGGTCGTGGAGGAAGTGCTTCGTGAGAAATCATAATTTTGTAAGTACTTTATTATATAGTTTTAAAATTGAGGATCCGTTTTTGCGCAATTTTGAGTTTTTAGATTTAATTATTTACTTTTCTACAGCTCAGCGACGAGTCCTCTTGGACGTGGTGGAGGAAGTTCATCGTTTATTTCTTGTATAACTTTTTTTTCAAAAATTAAATGTATATTATAGTAAAAAAAAGTAAATTTATTATTTTTCCACCTCTCCCTATTCCAATTCCAAATTGCGCTGCATCATCATCTTTTTATATTTAGGTGTTATAAATTTAAAAACTTAATAAATGTATAATATAATTATAAAAAAGTTTAAATTTATTATTTTTCAGCCTCTCCCTATTCTAATTCTTTAAATTACGCTATCTATTTTATAAGATTAGTTGTTATAAAATAAATATTTTATTAAAATATTTAAAAAAATATTGCATTATCTAAAGTACTAAAGTCGGTTTAAAATAATTTCATTTCTGCTGGAGTATTAAATTATCTTCAAAATATTAAATTAAATAATTTTAAAAAACAAAAATACTGATGGAGAGAGCGCTAAGAGATATGCGAACGCAAAGAGAATACACACCTCTAAAAGCGAGAAAGAAGATTAGGTGAGTATGAAAGAGAACGTGAAGAGGTAAGTAGAGAGAGAACGTGATATGCAAGCGCGGTGATGTCACGCCGATCTGCAGCCGTTGCGAGCGGAGGCGAGAGCGAGAAGACGCACGCGAGTGATAATTACGCGGACCCTCCTCACCGCGGGCCACCGCGTCCACATCCTCGCGACCCATAGCGCGGTTCCCCCTCTCCCGCGGGCCGCCGCGATGTCAGAAAACGTGGTTCACCTCTCCCCGCGGATCCCTCGCCCAGCATTCCCCACCTCTCCCCGCGGACCCCTCGCCAAAGCATTCCCCCTCCCTTTCCCCGCGGACCGCTCGCCAATCGGGTATGAAGTACCCCGCGCCGAGGAACCCCCTTGCCTCTCTGCCCCCCTCGCCCTAGGTTGGGTTCGAATCCTCCTACTACACCTACAGTCATTCAAGAAGTTGAAAACACTAAGGTCCCCTTAACGGAAGATAATTTTTTTGTACAAGTCAAACTAAAGGATGATTCTGTATACGCGTATGCACCCAGAAAATTAGCCTGGTCAGAACGTGAAAAAATCCAAAAAATCATAGACGATTTCTTAGCAAGAGGTATCATTAAAGAAAGCGGATCTCCATATTGTGCTAGAATCGTTCCGACAAAAAGAAAGATGGTTCACTTCGTTTATGCGTTGATTTAAGACCATTAAATGAGAGAGTTCACAGAGAACATTCACCTTTCCCGTTAATCGAAGATAATCTATCAAGATTACACGGCAAAAAAGTCTTTACAGTTCTAGATTTGAAAGACAGTTTCTATCTGATTAAAGTTCATCCAGATTCAACAAAATATTTTTCATTTGCGACCCCAGATGGTCAATACGAATTTATAAGGTTACCTTTTAGATATTGTAAAGCTCCGAAAAAGTTTCAAAAAAGGTTAATTCAATTATTGAAGAAATATATAAATCAAGGTTCAGTTTTTGTTTATATTGACGACATATTAATTGCCACAGAGTCAGTGGAAGAGAATTTACGAATTTTGAAAGAGATACTTATCGTTCTCAAACAATATCAATTTACAGTCAATTGGAAGAAATGTAAGTTTCTTAAAAAATCTATCGAATACTTAGGATACATCGTATCAGAGGAGGGTATTCAATTAAGCCCTCAACACATTTAAAAAATTAAAGATTTTTCAGTTCCACACAGAAAAGAAAAAGTTCAAGAGTTGGGCTCACAAGTTATTTTCGCAAGTTCATTGAGAATTACGCATCAATTGCTAAACCATTACATAACTTACTTCGTAAAGATTCAACATTTAATTTTGATCAAAAATGTCTTATTGCCTTTAATACACTAAAGGAGAAACTTATTTCACCACCAGTTTTAAAAATTTACAATCCTAAATTGCCTACACAGTTACACACCGATGCAAGCAGCATAGCCATCGCAGATATTTTACTACAAGAACATAATAAAAAGTTCGCCCCAGTAGCATACTTTAGCAGAGCAACGAACAAAGCTGAAGCTAATTACCACAGTTTCGAATTAGAAACGTTAGCTATTGTCAAATCAGTAGAGAGATTTAAAATTTACCTCACCGGTATACCTTTTACTATAATTACCGATTGTAATGCTTTAGTTTATACATTAAAGAAATCTCAGCTTAATCCACGCATAGCCCGTTGGACATTAAGATTACAAGAGTACGATTACACTATAGTACATAGGGAGGGTAAAAGAATGCAACATGTAGATGCTTTGAGCAGAATGATAGCCCATGTTGACCCCATGTCATTAATAGAAGAACTCATGTTTAGACAATCTCAAGATGAAAAACTTAACCCTATTATTGAAAAGCTTGAAACTCAAGATGATGATTTTTACATATTGATTAATGGTTTACTTTTCAGAAAACGTCAGGATAAAAATCTTTTAGTAGTCCCAGACGCAATGACGTCAAATATTATTAGAATTTATCATGATGATATGTCTTATTGTGGATTTGACAAAACAATCCAAGGAATTTTAACTACTTATTGGTTTCCGTTTGTACGTAAAAAAGTTCGAATTTATATTGACAATTGTTTAAAATGTATCATTTCAAATGTTTCAACCAATACCAGAGAAGGAGAAATGCAGATTACCGATACGCCAGATCAGCCATTACAGATCATTCACATCGATCATTGTGGTCCTTTTTCTACGTCACAAGAAGGATTCAAACACATTTTTGTCATAGTAGACGCCTTTTCCAGATTTACTTGGTTATGCGCAACTAAATCTACAGGATCCAGAGAAGCGACCAAACATTTAATTAATATTTTTGATATTGTAGGTTACCCAAAACTTATTGTCTCAGATAGAGGTACCGCATTTACCTCACGTGAATTTAGCAATTTTGTAAAAGAAAGAAACATTTCACACCGTTTAGTCGCAGTAGCACAGCCACAAGCGAATGGTTTAATCGAGCGAATAAACAGATTTGTTAAATCATCCCTAACTAGAATAGACGAAGAATTGTCAGAATGGAGCGATAAATTATCAGCGGTCCAATACACAATAAACAACACATGTCACACATCATTAAAAGCGACACCGTCGAAAATATTGTTCGGGCATAAATTAAACCAACACCCCGACACCGAGTTAATTAACTTTATAAAAAATTTAACAGAATATGATCTCGATTATATTGCCGAGCGAGAAAAAAGTCGTGAATTAGAAAAATGTATTACGACGAGAAACATAAAAAACCGACCAAATACAAGCAAGGCGATTACATATTCATAAGAGACAGATTAAAACCCGGCGACGAAAAGAAAATCAAACCGCCGTATAGAGGTCCTTATTTAGTCGCAAAAGTACTTAATAAAAACCGTTATGTAGTCACAGATATACCAGGGTATAATTATACTCAAAAACCATACAATTCGATACTATCTCCAGACAGAATGAAGAAATGGCTACCAGTCCCGGAGCCCAGAGATTTAGTTGAAAGTGAGGAGGAAGAAGAAGATGATTAATTTTATTATTTCATATAATTCATTCTATCTCAAGATAAATCGACGCTGTCAAAACGACAGAATTACTCTGATTTTTACGAGTCAGTTGTCATTTAGTTTATAGGTTACTAATATTTTCTTCTGTATTTTACACAGCTCGAATTTATGTATTCTAGCTTTAAGTCAATTTATTGTACGAATAATTTCGTTTTGCGATTTACATTTACATTTATTTCAAGTTCGAATTTTATTTTCATTTTCGAATTATATAACACTTTGCAGGTTTCGATTTACCTATTGTAATTTTCTTTCGATTTCGATCATTCCGATATTGTATGCTAACATTTATTGTAAAACGTTCGAGGACGAACGCCCAGTCAGGAATGGCCGAAGCTGTAAACGTAAGAGTGGGTCGCGCCCAGCGTTTGAGTTTCCCGCGCTTCCACGTGCAAAGCCACGGCGGCGCTCCGCGCTTGCGCGCCTCGCGCCTGATCGACACCAGCGCTTCGCGTAACAACCCCAGCGACGCCCTGAGCGGCCATTGGCTGATTCATATTGTATCGTGGCGCGCAGATATCCCAAGTGCGTACCGGTAGCAACGGCTACGCAGGTCTTATCCATCCGACCATAATCGCGGTAACATCTCGCTGTAGAGCTCGCGAATAAAGAAGTCTTTGTTACGTTAACCGAGGGTTTGTTCACTACTTCCCGGACACCCCTTCCTATCCTGACACCACCCCGAGACCTAGTTCGCGCCCGCGGATCTAACTTGCGGCGGACTGCAAGCGTCTTACATTAGTATACATAAAATTGAACAATCATAGTCGATTATTCTTTTCATTCTTTCATTCATTCGACTGTAATTGGTCAATTTCTTATGGCTTGGGGCTTAAATCGCCTATTGCAAACTGTGACTTATGCGCATCATGCGTGCACCCAGGGCAGCCCCCTGCAACTCAGTAGTTCTCGTGTCTACGTAATGTCCGGGGGGCGCTGGTGACATGTGGCCCGGTTGATATACATATATAGGCTGCGTTCCGATATTCACTGCCAGTACTGAAAATCTATAATTTACGTTACGTATACTATAGATTTTCAGTATTGGCAGCGAATATTGCAACAGCCATGTATATATATATCAGTTTTGACGTTTTGACTATATCAAATCAAAGATATGTAAAGAGAATCACTTAAAGGTGTTGCAAGTTAATATTTCAAAAATATTAGCCCCTCCTGTGTGCGTACGTAATTTTTTTTTGCTTAAGTTACATAAGATGGGATAGAGGATGAAAGGATAGAACATTGTATAAATATGGTAAAAATAAAATACACATGTAGTAAATAATACATTTTTTTCATTTATTTAAGTTTGATAAAATTTTGCATTTTTTTTGATTCGTTGATTTACTTTCTTTTCTTCATTATTTTTTTTACCTGCATATTGTCGCATACGTAAAGATATATAAAATTCAATAATTTGTGCCAATACTTGATCGCTATGATTTTTACAAGGAAACGACAAGGCAGGTGTATAAATGTCTTCAATTATTAATTCGAATACATCAGGCAGGTGACAATATTTTACAAATAAATTTTCTAAATATTTTATAAAATTATACATTTTTAAATTAGGATGTATTATGCGTCCTTCTGATTTCATATTAACTAGAGCTGCTAATAAAGGGCAATATGTATCAGGATCAGAACTAGTAAATGCGTTCTTGCATATGTCACATTTTATTGATTTTAGTATGTGATTTGATAAATACCCAGTTACGTAATAAATAAGACAGTCAATGATCTCTGGTTGACTGTAATCATTATCCATGAACTGGTCAAAGTTCTGATCAAATTCGTTATTATTAATAGCATTGTCTAATTTTTCTTTTAGTTTTAATATAGATGATACTTTTTGACGAGAATCACAATATAGATTTTTTATCTCTAAAATTGAAATTGCAGGTTTACATTTTGTTTCCAAAACCCTGCAGTTTCCATATTTAGGTGGTTTGATTATACTGAAAGTACTGAGTATTTTGTAAATTTGAAGAAAAGTAGGTGTCCCTGGATGATCATTCGATCCTGCCGCATATCTCATAGTTCCAAAGAATCTCTAATAATATGAGATGCAGAGAAAATATATATAAAACAAAGTGTAAATGAAAGACAAAATATTATAATTACAGTACATTTAGAAATGATCTGTATGATCAGAGTCTGTTACACCTCAAAATCATTACTATAAAAACATTAAGTAATAAGAGGGAATTTATGATATTGATTGTTACGCATTACTACATTATTGTTACTTAATGTTCACTGGGCACAACGTTAGCCAACTGAGCCAACCTCAAGCGAGTCCTTATACACCGTGGCATTGTATACAAAATCACACTAACTACTCACTTCACTTTTCACTTTTCACGCTTTTTACCTTCTTACGCAGTCGAAAACGTTGAGAAGGTCGAGAAACCCGAGCAACCCGAGCAACCCGAGAAACCGACTAACCAGACTAACCTTAATTCAAAACGTAAACAGGACCACATGTCAGGTAGCGCCGCGTAGTGGCCAGCGGACATTAAGGCTGCGTTCGGGGAGCGCGCTTTTAGCGCTTTTACATCATTCTATCCTTGTTTTACGTATAATGAATAATAAAGATAGAATGATACAATAGCGCTGAAAGCGTGCTCCGCGAATGCAGCCTAAGTAGCCATGGGATAACAAAGGATTTCAAGAGCGTGTCAGGGGGCTGACCCAGGGGCACCGTTCGAGGCGAATAGACAGAGCGGTGCGCGCGCGCGCGCCTTTGTGTACATAAAAGAGCGGGAAGAACGCCATAAGCCGCGCCCTCATTGCAACTTGGTAGCAACACTGTTTGGCCGCGAAGTTGCAATATCGCATCACTGCCTCAGCTCAAGCCGGCTTTGCTATAGTATCCTCCGTTTTTTGTGCATTCTATCTGCCTTATCTGTGTTATCTGCGATCACTTGAACGACAATTTTCCCGCCAATTATTTTCGACAAGTTTCTAAACATGTCGGGAATAAAGTTGAATGACCGTGAGTGTGTATTGGTACAGTTTATTAACGAAAGGAAGAAGCCGGCGCAGGTTGGCTCTCAAGCTTGGCTTAAAGACAAAGAAAATGTGGATCTTGCTAATATTGTGGACACTGAGGTGATTATACGGTGGCCTCTGGAGATAGAAATTCGGTGTGCGAAGATCATGACGCGGGTCTTGCAAAATCACGACCGGTGGGAAGATCTGGTTGTAAAAGTCAGAGCTGTTGGTGGTATGTATGTTGTTCATTCATAAGCTTATATCTTTTTTATTATAAAAAATTATATTAACTTTCATTCCCACTGCAGTTACATGACTCTAACACGCGTATATTTTAACATATACTTACAAATTTTGCAATAAAATATTAGAATGTTATCATCTTTTATTTTTCGCAATTATAAATCGATAATAAGAGTTATTTTAAATGCATTTACTGTTTTAAAGTTATAATTTTGTTAAATTACTTCAAATAGATTTATTAATCAAATAAGGTAAGAAAAAAGGTTTGTCTTATGTATAATAACTCTACAACGCAAATTATTGTACATGATTGCAATAAAAATAAAATTTAATGCTAAATAGTAACAAATAAAAAAGTTCTTAAAAGTTTTAAAATGTCAAAATTTCTTATAAATATTATAATTAATTTGTTTTTTAATGTGCACACACAAAAATACGAACAAATGTTTTTTGTAACTATCAAATACTGTGAGAAAGAGTTAATTAATGCTCATTATAGGCATTAATAGGATTGGGCTAACTTTACTTAATTTTTGTCATAATTTTACCTACTTTGTGTATGTGTGTTTTAAGTGAAAAAATATCTACTTATATTTCCTTTCAGAGTGGACAGTCATGTGCCAACAGGCAAATAACATCCAAAAATTTGGAGTGGCAAACCCGTCAAAGGAACAGAGACGTGTCCTTTGCCGTAAGAGTCCTGTTGATGACCAAGACACAAGTGATTCATCATTGGAGATTGATGAATTATCATCAGACCCTACAGATCTCGCCAAGAATGTAAGTACACTTTAATTCCGGTCACTGCGTGTTATTGCAATTATGTGACAAGACTTTATTCGTTGGATGTGGTATATACATAGACTTATATAGATAGACCAGCCCCTACCGTAAGAAGCAGCTTGGCAGCATAACGGTGCAGACATAGCCTCACTGTTAGACTTCTCTCTTTCTTTTGATCGCTTGGTAAGGATAGAAGTCTATAGGTAGGAAAGAGAGAGGTCTACCAGTGAGGCTATGTCTGCACCGTAATAATGCTGCCATGCTGCCTCTTATGGCAGGGCCGGTCTATTATATAAGTCTATGGGTATATACAATATATGCACATATATACCAGCAGGTCAGTGACGACAACATCACAAAAAAGAAGAAGAAGACAGTAAATGACACTACTGGCCATCAACATAAGAAACAGAGGCAACCTGCTCCTAAGAAAACTAACACCCAGCCTCATATCTTGTCCCGTTTAAATGACGTTGATAAGAAGGATAAGAAAAGTAGGGTCATTTAGAAGGTAGGAATATTGTGCTTTAGATGCAACTATTTAAGGCCAGTTTTTATACGTGCAACATATATTACGATATGTTTAAATTATTTCTGGTGTCGGAATCTTTATACAAATTTGGGTTGATGATGATGATGGCGATGAGGATGAGGATGATGATGATAACCAGTCTAAATATAAATGGTCCAAAGACAGACTTATAGACAAGATTAACGTCCTAGAATTGGACATAAAAAGGCTACACCTGGATAATACGAGATTAAGGGCATTGCGATGTGTAAATGAGGGTAACAGGATTTTGTTACAGATTGCGGACAGTGATCCACATCCAATGCTTTGATGTGTTTTTAATTAAAAACTTTTATCTAATTGCAGCTATAGGACCAATGCTCAAGGATGTTGACAGGCTCAAGAGAGAACTGGCTTCCTTAGCACGGTCCAATAAAAGCAGGATTATCACTAGCCACAGCACCATGACGAGCCATACAAAAAGCAGCATCCACGATACCAGCAATAAGGTACATGTGTGATAATTTTCTTCAATGGCAGTAGTAAATAAAAGTTAATGAGAGTAGATAAAAATTAAAATTCGGTATTTTTTTTTTCATAATATCCTTCAAAATTTCTTATTTAATTTGTATAATTTGATTCTCCATTGTGAGATCTACATATACTTGATTTTTGTATACTCAAAGTATCTTGAATGTAAGAACGATGTACATTTTAATGTCTCAATGTATAGACTATATAATAAATAAATTTCTAAACTTCTGTATGACAAATAAATTATTTTGCACCAACAACCATGATACCTCAGTATTGAAAACAGGCACACGGCCAATATGGCGGCCTTAAGCCAGCTTATATACACGCAAAACAATATGTGTGCTCGTGAGCACACATATGTTCCGCGTGTATATGAACCGGCTTATGGCCGCCATATTGGCCGTGTGCCCTTTCCCAATAGCTATCAAGTATATTAAATTTAATAATTATATGATTATTATATGAGCCTTCCTTATTTGTAAGATTTAATTTTTTTTAAACTTAATATATGATTACTTTGAAATAACTTACATAATTTAGTTTCAATGTGTGAGCACAATAAACCTAATACTTTTTGTGTAAATTTTTATAGGATATTTTTTGCCAAACTCCTACGACAAGTGTTACTGCCACTGTGGCGGAAACAACTTGTGTTCCTGCTCTGCCTGCTTCTCATGCCAGCAGTAAGGTACAAGTATATGGAGATTTTTTTCAATTGCAGAAATAACATTAATTGATTACTTTGAAATAACTTACTGGTTTATTTTTAATTTATGCTGTGCGTTGAGCACATATATAAGCCTAATTGTTTCAATTGTTAGGCCCCAGTTACAGCAGCAGATGATGTTGCATTGAGAAATTCTGACTTACAATTAGTAGAGGAGTTACCGGCTAGTGGAGGAGTTACTTCTTCTATTAATTTATTAGAGGTGGATGCTGTGCAAATTGTTACAGAAGTTCAGAGACCGCCTGAAGATAATCTGGAGGTATTCATTCATTTTGCATGCATAATATGTTAATAATTAATATTTTTTGTGTATGCATTACAGCAATGGATAAATTAACTTTTAATTTTCCTAACAGATTATCAGTTTTGGAGGGCGGGAGGTTTAGAAGAAGCTGGTGAGCCGCCTCAACATGCAAAAGGGTGTCTCTTCCTACACCGCTGTCCTAATGGGAATAGTGTTTAGCCAGGAAGAGATGGCACACTCAAGCATAACAGGAAAAACATGTAACTTCTTGGCTAAAACTAACCAGAAACCCCATGTAAAGAAAATGTTGGATCTAGCTGCAAGAGAGGCTATAACAGGTACAATAATTTTCCTAATAGCTGTTTTATTAGATATACGTACAATAGCTATAACTATCAATATAGTTCTTATATGTAGGTACATTATTATATGTATATGCATTATGATGATAGAAGCATAATAAATACTTTTTGCTCTTGTTTCGGCAGATTATGTGCTACATCAGTTTGGAGTAACACCAACCACTGAGGAGAAGTTTCGAACAGAAATAAAGGCAGCCATTAAAACCAAGCTCAACAATGAGTCGACGGCTTATCGATACAAAAAAGTGAAAGGGTACGAACAACAGCAAAGACAAGTTAAAGAAGCACATGAGTGAGGTTTTCTTACTGCTCTCATGCTCAACGTACATTAGCTGCTAAGCAACAAAAATCAAATATATAACATAAAATATATATAATGTATACAGGTTTTTAAATATTTTCATTAACATAATAAAATTCTTTATATATATATATATAAACTTGTAATCAAATGTTTTCATGTTCTACCAGTGCAATGGTATAAGCATCGAGCCCAGTATTTTATTACTGCCCAGTCCCGCTACTGCTTGTATTAAAAATACTCGCAGTAGTGAATTACTGGTAATATTAAATACTGGTAGCTTAGTATTGTATTACTGCCTGTATTAAATTACTCACCTATAGTATTTATCACTACCTATAATATTTATCACTACCAGTATTTTCCCAGTATTTCCCAAATAAATATTAACAGTATTAAATCACTGAGATTTTAAGTATTTAGTCAGTAATACTTTTCTGTAAGGGATGTTAAGAGTTTGAGTGAGAACGTTCGTCCAGCGCTTAATAAATGCGGCTTGGATGTGGTCTACACGTTACACAAAAGACTGGACTTAGTTATTAAGAGAGGGAAAGATAAAATTGTTAACATGAGACCAACGGAGGTTGTGTTATGTGTACAAGATTAATTGTGATTGCGACGCGTCATATATAGGTCAGACGATGAGGCACTTAGAGACCAGAGTTAATGAATACTGTAACAATATAAAAAGCATGACAATAAACACTCAGTCGTTAGTAAGCATCGAGTGGAGTGTGGACACGATTTCTGATGGTCTACATCTGAAGTGTTACATAAAGAGAAACACAGACAAAAAAGAGAAATCGCCGAAATGTTTTATATTATAAAGTATAGCAATAACATTAACTTGAAAAAGGACACCGAAAATTTGAATGTTATTTATGACGGAGTAATACAATCAACATAGGCTCGAATTTTCATAATATGTTTTTTTTCTGTATTCTTTCCTGTTGAGTATGCCTGACTAGCGTGTGCATGTATGTGTCTGATCATGCGCGCGGCAAACGGTCCCGAATTCGCACGAGCATGTCGCTACCGGGAGCCGAACGTCTCCGAGCGCGTCGTTGCCAGGCAGTCTTGTCGTCGGTCGTGATACGAGTTAGGTGCACGATCGACATAATAAAAGTCTTTTTGCTTAATCACAAGGTGTTCCTTTCTTTCACTCTCCTGACAAACTATCCGTGCGAAGGCCGAGGAATCGTACATTCGGTTTATCAGGTTATGGGCCCAGCGACGAGTCCAGTGCGATAGGGCTTGCTAGACATTGTGAGAGTCAGGCAAAAAAAAAAGGGACACGAGGCAAAAGTAGGCCATTTTTATCAGAGTCGCGTAAGATCGAAAAAGTCACGCGAGCGAGTAGGAAGTGCGAAAATGCCGGACGAATTTTCGGTAGGGCAAGTGCCCAAGTTCGATGGAACAAATTTCCTTGAATGGAAATTCCAAGTGAGCGCAGCATTAACAGCGTGCGGAGACTACGAAGTCGTGGATGGCACGAGGGCGAGGCCGGCGGCCGAACGAGACGAGTTGATGAAGGCGTGGGTAAAGGACAACGCCAAGGCCATGTACCTCATTTCGAAGTCCCTAGAATACAAACATCTCGAGAGCCTGCTGGTTTGCACGACTGCAAAGGAGATGTGGGACGGTCTGGCGAGGATTCATCAACAGAACTCGGCAGCGAACAAGCTCTTGCTAATGCAACGATTCCACGAACACCGAATAAGCCCCACGGATACAGCTGTACAACATGTGGCGAAAATCCGAAATATGGCGAGGCAGCTTCTGGATCTCGGAGAAAACGTGTCCGACTTAACAGTCATGGCAAAAATTCTGGCCAGCTTAACGTCGAAGTTCAGCACCTTGCAGACAGCGTGGGACAGTGTCGATCCGGCTCGGCAAACCCTAGAAAACCTGCAAGAACGTCTCATCAAGGAGGAAAGTCGTTTGGATGCTGAAGGAAGCGAGATAGCGGCGCTTGCGGCAGTTCGAATCAGCGGCGGAAAAGCTAGCGGTTCGAAAAAGAAAAAAGACTCGAAGAGCAAAGAGGAGAAGAAAGCGAGGCGCGAGAAGAAAAAGAAAAACGTCAAGTGTTTCGTTTGTCAAGAAAAGGGGCATTACGCGCGCAAATGTCCGACGCAAAAACAGAAGAAAGACGGCGGCGGTGAGAGCGAGACACGTGGGTGCGCATTTATTGCCGCGAGTTCGGTGAGCGAGCAGTCGGGTCGGTACAGCAGTGGGCCGAGTGCGGAATTGAAAAAATAGATGGCTGAAAATTAGCAAAAGAGATGTCTGGTATACCGACAGCGGCGCTTCTAGACACGTTACGTTTCGACGCGAGTGGCTCTCAGAGTTTCGTCCGAGGAGAGGCACGGCGATATCGGTCGGCGATGACGGCGTGTGCGAAGTGGCCGGCGAAGGCACTGTGACAATCGAGAAACTCGTGAACGGTGTGTGGAGCGAGGCGCAAATCGAAAACGTGCTCTATGTACCAGCAGTGCGCAGCAACTTCTTTTCCGTCGGTGTTTGCACCTCGAAAGGACTTGAAGTGAAATTCGCGGGTGATCGTGTGGACATGATGGACAGAGGTGAGATCGTGGCGACTAGAGTCAAGCAGTCTAACAAGATCTACAGAATGTTTTTTCGTGTGAAAAGTGCGCGAAACGTAGGCGAAGTGAACGTGACCACGACGAGTCTAAAGGTCTGGCACGAGCGCCTAGGACACCTGAACAAACGTGCGTTGTGTGATCTAGTTAAAAAGGAGCTCGTGGAAGGAGTCAAGGTAAAAAACGAGAGAGACTTTTTCTGCGACGCTTGTCAGTTAGGCAAGGCACACAGACTACCATTCGAAAAAGCAAACAAAGAAGTCAGCACAAAACCAGGTGAGCTCACGCACAGCGACGTGTGCGGACCCATGTCGGAGAACTCACCAAGAGGAGCGCGTTACTTCGTGACCTTCATCGACGATGCTTCCGGGTTCCGTCACGTATACTTTATGAAACATAAGTCGGACGTGTTTGATTGCTTCAGAGAATACGAGAGGATGATCGCGAACAAATTCGGTCACCCAATGAAGGTGCTGCGGTCCGACAACGGCCGGGAGTACTGCAACGACAGGATGACACAGTATCTGTCAACACATGGAATACGGTTTGAACCGTGTGCACCGTATACGCCAGAACAAAATGGTAAATCAGAAAGAGACAATTCGCACGATTGTCGAGTGCGCGCGTACGATGCTGAAGGCGAAGAATCTACCAACGTTCTTGTGGGCGGAAGCAGTAAACACAGCGGTGTACATCCAGAATCGAGTGCTGTCGTCGGAAAGAAGAGGAGAGAAAACGCCGTGTGAGCTCTGGACGGGAGAAAAGCCCGATCTGAGACATGTCAAGGTGTTTGGATCGGAAGCTTTTGTGCATGTGCCCAAACAATTCACAAGAAAGTTTGACGCGAGGTCGAAGAAAGTGCTGTTTGTGGAGTACGAAAGAGACTCCACTAACTACAGGATCTACAATCCTGAGACAAGAAATGTAACAGTGTCAAGGAACGTGGTGTACCATAAGGTGTGCGGTCCGATCGAGCCGGTCGGAAAAGAAGTCGAGAGCGAAGAAATACCGATGGAGGGAACTCAACGTAGACGACAACGAACTAGAACAGGAAGATCTGGTGCAAGAAGTACCACAGGACCCAGCAGTCGAAAACGAGCCAGAAGAACTTGCGGTCAATAACGTAGCGGCGGAAATTGGAGTTGGAGAGCAGCAGCCACTGCAAGCCGAACCTCGCCAACTTCGTAGGCGAGAACTACTGCGACTGCCGGTGAGGTACGACCAATACAAAATAAACCTGGCAGAGTACGAACCTCCCGCGAACTTCAAAGAAGCTACTACCGGGCCAAAATCAGCGAAGTGGGTCGGAGCAATTCACGAGGAATTGGAAGCACACCGTAGAAACGTCACCTGGACAATCGTTCCGAAACAAGAAAAGAAGAAAACTATAGACTCCAAGTGGGTGTTTAAAAAATTGCGAGACACAACCGGGAGTGTGTATCGCTACAAAGCTCGCCTCTGTGCAAGAGGATTCCAACAAAAAGAGGGGATAGACTACACAGAGACGTTCTCACCAGTGGTGAGATACGACTCTCTGCGCCTGCTGCTGGCGCTCACCGCTCAAGAGGACCTCGAACTCACGCAGTTCGATGTAAAGACGGCGTTCCTGTACGGAAACTTGGACAAGGAGATTCACATGGTGGTGCCTGAAGGGCTCGAAGTAGAAAAGAGTGCGGGCGACGGTGAAAGTGTAGTGTGTCGACTCAATAAGTCGCTATACGGGTTAAAGCAAGCACCTCGGTGCTGGAACCGTAAGTTTAGTGGTTTTCTGAAACGGTTTAATTTTAAAGAAACAAGTGCGGACAAATGTATATATATATCGGTTATTTCGAGGGTGTCAGAGTATATCTCGCGTTATTTGTCGACGACGGTCTTATCACGTGTAAATCTAAGAAAGTTCTCGAGCGTATCATAACGATATTAAGTCAAGAATTCGAAATTACGCAGAGCGACGGGAGCTGTTTCGTAGGACTACAAATAGATCGCGATCGAGAAAAACACCGACTTTCTTTCCGAATCTCTTGAGAATACGCTTGACGTACGCGCTTTGATGGATATCGGTATGAGCGCAGCGAAGCTTCTAGCTGTGCCGGCCGATCCTCATATAACCCTATGTCCGGCAGACGAGAATGAAAGTGTGAGAAACGTGCCCTACCGCGAAGCCGTAGGTTCGCTCATGTTTGTCGCGATCGTGTCGAGACCCGACATTGCGTTCGCGGTAAATAGTACTAGCAAATTTCCAAACAACCACGATCTAAGTCACTGGCGAGCTGTGAAAAGAATCTTCGCTTATCTAGTTGGTACAATAGGTATAGGCATCGAGTATAGAAACGGCGGAAGCGAGTCAAAGTTAGTCGGTTTTTCGGACTCGGATTACGCAGGAGACTTAGAAACCCGCAGATCTACTACCGGATACTTGTTTAGCCTCACGAATGGACCAATCACGTAGTCATCTCGACGTCAGAAAATGGTAACACTGAGTACCACAGAATCCGAGTACGTCGCCGCGTCGTCCGACGCGAAAGAGGCTGTATGGCTGCAAAACCTGCTAGATGATATCGGATGTCGTTGTGATAGTGCCACCATCCTGTACGTAGATAACCAAAGCGCTATAAAAATAGCGAAAAATCCCGAGTTTCATGGGAGGACCAAGCATATCAACGTCCGATACCATCACGTACGCGAGATGATCGAAAGGGCCGAGATTCGAGTCGAATTTCCGTCAAAAATGCAAAAGGCGGACATACTAACAAAAGCGTTGCCAAAGGAAAATTTTAGGCGTTTGCGTGAAAGTATGGGTATGTGTTAGAGTGTGCACAAGCAGTCAAGCGGCGGAAGTGTTGAGTATGCCTGACTAGCGTGTGCATGTATGTGTCTGATCATGCGCGCGGCGAACGGTCCGGAATTCGCACGAGCGTGTCGCTACCGGGAGCCGAGCGTCTCCGAGCGCGTCGTTGCCAGGTAGTCTTGTCGTCGGTCGTGATACGAGTTGGTGCACGATCGACATAATAAAAGTCTTTTTGCTTAATCACAAGGTGTTCCTTTCCTTCACTTTCCTGACAAACTATCCGTGCGAAGGCCGAGAAATCGTACATTCGGTTTATCATTTCCAACGACCCACTCGGTGCTTAAACTATTTAGTTCACAATTGTGTTGTCTCGGTCGGATGGGCATACACCTCGCCCTAATTGAATTGAGTAATTATGACCGCTGTGTGCTCTGAGTTTTTATCTTTGACATACACATGACTGCATTTTACGCCACGTCCATTCAGATTGGTGTAATGTAAAACGCTTGTGTTAAATATTACGACATATGTAAATATATATTTTATATTTTGGTTGTGACCTATGTCTCTTTACGAATTGTTACCGTCGTCATACGTTATGCAGTTTAAATTTTTGGTTTTAGATTGACTTGAAAAGGGCCGAAACCCACGGCCGAAACGTTGTCATTTTTATGTAATTGAATTAATACTAGCCAGTCAGGTCAAATAAAGGATTCTGTATATTAAAAGCTCATCAAAATCGGAGGGGGACACCTCCGTGGGTCTCCTTGTGAGTAAAAAAATGCTTAATAAACATAGATGGAAAAATCAATCCTTTCATAGCTACAAATTTTTTTCGGTTTTGGTAACGGAAGTTATTTGCGCGCTTCCATTAATCAAATAAACTAATGAGTACCTTACATATTATTATTTTATTATTATTTAATGTTTATAAAAGGTGTTTTTTGTCCTCCATCCATTTCTACACAGCTTGACATTTTTGTATTAGAGAATTGTAAACTCTTTCAAAAATTTTTGTTCTTCGATTCAGTTTATGGGAACATATTAAAACCTTAGTGTATTTTTTATCAATAAATAATGTACAAGAATTACACCAGAGATTCTAAGATGCAGCTGAACTGATTCGAAAAAGACCATAAATGTTTGACAAAGCTCGCAATTCTCTAATACGAAAATGTCAAGCGTGTGTAGAAATGGATGGAAGACATGTAGAACACCTTTTGTAAACATTAAAATAATAATAAAGTAATAATATTGTAAGATACTTGTTTGTGCATTCACCGCGCGTGATCAATGGAAGCGCAAAAGTAACTCCCAAAACAGAAAAACAATTGTAACTCTGAAAGGATTGATCTTTCAACTTATGTTTAGCTGGTTGAAGTTTGAAACGATCCGGGAGCGATTTTTTAAAAATGATCTGTTCCACTTTTTTTTTTGCACAGATGAACATCTGAGTGTCACACACAATATACATACTCGTAAGTCACCAAACCCATACACCCAGCGGAAGACACCCTTATACCAAGAAAACCCACCCCCAGATTACTTAAAATATTCCTGCTAAGCTGAAAATAATTTGTTCCATTTTTCCTTTGGCACAGATGAACATCCAAGCGCCACACACGATATACATAAGACACCGATTCCATACACCCTGCGGAAGACACCCTTATACTAAAAAAACCCACCCCCAGAACACTTAAAATATTCCTGCTACGCTAAAAACAATTTGTTCCATTTCTCCTTTTGCACAGATGAACATCTGAGTGCCACACACAAAATACATAAGACACCGATCTCATACACCCTGCGGAAGGCACCCTTATTAAAAAAAAAACACCCCAGAACACTCTAAATATTCCTGCTACGCTAAAAATGATTCGTTCCATTTCTCCTTTTGCACAGATGAACATCTGAGTGCCACACACAATATACATAAGACACCAAAATCCAAAATCCGCAGGAAGTTCTGACATGGGAACGAGCGATTTCAGCTTTAAAAAATTATATTTAAAAAACTTCTTTTTAATACAATAAATATATCTCGTAAAAATATATGTTGTACACCATGGCACAAAATAACATGTAATAATATACCTTTTCCGAACAATACATTTTATTGTGAAATATAAGTAATATATTATCTCAACTGTATAATACGCAATATATCATTCTATGAAAACTTCAACTCTGCACAATATCGAATTGTAATTGCCGAAACTTTATTAACGACATTCAGATGTATGAGAGAAGTTTGCTAATATTGCTTTAGCTATCGCGAAATACGTTTAGTGATGTATAATACTTGTCGACGTTGGGTACGTCAACTCTGTCTAAAAAAAAATTTAATGACGCGACAAATTGGGGACATTCGAGCGCTAAGTACAGGTGCTTGTGTAGTAAAGGTTTTCGACCTTGGACATAAAAGTACTGTGACGGGGCAGCTCCGTTGCACGTTGCAGCGTCCCCACCGCCGCCACGGGGCGCGGAATTGTGCTCGGGGGTGAGCCGGAAGAGCGACGCGAAGTCTCCAGGGGGTTAAAAATTTAGATAATTGCATATTAATTCATTTTTTTTGTTTTCTTATTTTTATTTTGTAATCGCGGCACCTCGCCGGGGTCCCTCGACGAGAACACCATCGGCGGCGACATCGCGAGCATCGTGGGTGAAGGAGCGAGACGAGGGGCTAAGGACGCTCCGAAACTAGGAAGATACGGCGCTCAGGAATCGTCGCGGGCCACGCTGAGGGGAGCGCGAGGGAGTCGTCAACAGCGTGATCTTGGAACGCGAGAAAGGAGCGGCCCGAAGGCACTCCGTACGCGGGGGGCGGAACGACCCAACACCACTACTACGTCGTCTTACGGCGACGACAACGATACGGCCACGACACCGGCCCGAAAGTCACGGGGAGGGACGTCCCCGCGGCGGAGATGCTGATCAGCTGACCGGAGCACTTGACCCCGAGCGGTCAGTTAAGCTGCCGAGAAATCCTCGCATGGCCGCGAGGTGACCGGCCAAGGATTTTCCGACACGGCGTCGCGCGAAGTACCGCGACGTAATTTCAAGTCCGTCTCCCCATTGGCCCGCGTTATCGCGCCGAAAGACGTACGCACCCCCAAGGTGGGGCGCGACGTCGATCCGCCATCGAGCGGTCGCGGAAACAATCTCTTTCGGCTCGCCCTCTCGTCGGGATAAGACGTGCGTGCTCCCGCGTGTTCTTGGTTGCGAGTGGCGTAATGTGAAGCGGAGAGACCAGCCCGGTGCCAAGCGTCCCGTGGAAGATCCAAGGTCGAGGAGCCGAGGCGAGTGCCGGTGAGGTTATCCGGATTATATTCAGTGTACAGCCACGGGGAAGCCGTCGGGTCGCGTTCGCGTTTCGTTGCCGACTCGCGTTGGTGAATTTAGTGATTTTGGTGCTCGCTTGCCGTGCACGGCGTAACAAAAGTTTATTTCGTGAGAGCGATCGGCATCGAGCGCGGGGGGGGGGGGCTCCCTTGGCGATTGCGCGAGCTTCCTTTCGTGTTAGAGTTGCGTGCGTTGTCGGGATATCGCGGATTCGGCGTCGCGTACGGCCTCCTGGAGATCGTGACCGCGGGATCGTGCGGCGTCCTTCAGCGGGGCCGAAGGGCGAGATATCGCGTTCGCGCGGACGGCATACGGGATTGGCCGCGTATTAGAGTTCGTGTGTGGCGTACATCCTCGGGTTCGTGTTGAGTGTGGCGTTACCGCGTATCTGCTCGCGTACCGTGTGAAGTCTGGCGTTCTAACGACCGACTTTGAGTTCGCGTTGAGTGTGGCGTAAATACGTATCTGCTCGCGTTCCGTTTAGATTTCGACCCTTTTTGCGTTCAATCTTGATTGCGTGGTGCCGGCCCGGGTCGCGTTTGCGTTCGCGCTCGCGTCTCCGCTGCCGCGACCCGGCGTGCGAGTCACGTCGGGCCCAAATTCCGCGCGTTTTTGCGTGTTTGTTGCCGCGTATTATTGTCGCGTTGCTTTAGTTTTAAGTATTAGTTTGCGTTACGATTTGCGATATTATTTGGCGTTATTATTCGTAATAGGATTTCGCGTTATTAGTTGTAATTATTTGGCGTTATTGTTTGCGATCGTATTTCGCGATCTTCTTTCGCGTTATTATTTGCAATCTTTCTTCGCGTTATTGTTTACAATATTCTTCCGCGTTACTATTTGTATCGTTTCGCTAGTATCTTGCGTTCCTCGCTGCCGCGTATTTGTTTTGCGCCATTATTCGCGTCCGATATTCTTGTGTATCAGATTTGCGTCCGAATATTATTTCGCGTGGTTGTTTATGTCGGAATATTACTTGGCGCTTATTTGCGCTGCCGTTGGCTCATTCTGTGTGTTATTTCCGACTATTATTCGCGTTATTGGGCAATTATGTTTCCTGCGTTACATTAAGACCGGAAATAAGTTGGCGCTGCAAGTTCATATTTTTTAATAAACAATAGCTCAAACGATTGCTCCTTAATTGCTCCTTTAGAATCAAGAATTGCTCCACTTTTAAAATTAATATTTTTTTAAATATTTACAAAAAACGTAAAATTTATAATTTTCACTTAAAAACATATTTCTAATAGCTTTGTGCAACTAAATCCAGCATAAAACAATTGCTCCTTAATTGCTCCTTATTGCTCCATTATTACTTTAATGATTTATTGCATTTTTATTGAAAAATTAACAAATTAATCATTTCACAAATGACGACGCCGCCACCTATTGGCCGCCTATCGTAACTATATGGCTGGGGAGCTAACGGCGGAAATATTCAAACGTCTAACAACTCTATTGCTTATAACCATATCTTAAAGAGTTTATAACCAACATTTTCCTATTGATTTTTGGTAGAATAATTGTTTCTCGCTTGCTCTATTGGGATATTTAATCGCTCCATTCGTATAATTAATTTTGTATAATATTTTTGCAAAAAATTACAAATTTTCTTGGAAAAACATTTTCTATCGTCTTCGATCTGCAAATATATCCAACAATCCAACATAAAACGATTGCTCTTAATCGCTTCGCATTGCTCCATCATTATTTTCATGATTTGTTGCATTTTTATTGGAAAATGAATTAACAAATAAAAGGCCGGAGTACAGACTATTGCATAATACACAATGTATAACGCATAAAAGTATCAACCAATAAAAATTCTTTATTTTTATTTTGTTGTTAGAAATTGATGATTTTGATTGGTTGGTACTCTTAAGGCGTAAACACAATACAAAAGTACAGGCAATAGGAACAGGGAAGGTCCATATATTTAGCCCCTCATTTACAGCAAAATACAAAAACATTAATATATTCGGATTGTACATCGTTTGTACATACATGAAAGTACTACGACTTTTTAGTGTTTGTACATCCTTAGTTAATTTAAAAAAAAATAAAAAAGTTTTACTAACAATACCTCTAAAAGTTAGCCCCTCATTATTTCAAATATAAGGATAAATCAAAGTTTATTGTGCTTAATCGTTTGTGTACATTTTTAGTAATTGATTTACTTTTCATTTAAATATTTATTTCTTTGTTTAAAATATAAATAAACGGACTTCCGGGACGGTGTAAGTAGAGAGAAGCACGCCTGTCAAACGCGCCAGTTTTTTTCGAGCTTGTCTGCCGTTCCTTCGCCGTGGGGCGACTTTGTTTCAGGTAGCTGCATGCACACATATGCAGGATTGAATGCAGAAATAAATCAGCAGGGTAGGAGTCGAACTGCGAACGATTTCGGGGATTCCGTGCTGCCGTGTAGATTTGGAGGTTAGGTGATATATGCGGAAACAGGCACGGAGAAACCGGAGTCGGAGTGGGACAAAAACAGGTCGGTAAGAAAGAAAGTGACAGGAGGAGGGAGACGTCAAAGAGATAGAAAATGAGAAAGGTTTCGGATGGACGAGAAGAAGAAGGAGGACAAAAAAAAAGATATTAAGCCGAAGAAAGGCGAGGAGAATAAAACGATAGAGAAAGGTAAGGGCAGACTCACGAGGGCGGTGGAGCTGTCAAGAATAAGAGATAGGACAGGAAGCCAGAAATCGATCATAGAATACGGAAAGAAAAGAGGAAGAGAGGAAGAAAAAGATATAGCAGAAAAAGCCGAAAGGGAAATACTACAGAATTTTAATAAAGAGAAAAGAGTGATAAGATCGCCACCAAACAAAATAAAGAGAGAGGAAAAAAAAGTAAAAAGCATGGAGGCGGAAAAAATGCTAAAAGAGATTTTAGCGAAGATGGAAGAACAAGAGAGAGAAAGAAAGAAGGATAAGGAAGAAAGAAAGAAGGACAAAGAAGAGATAATGAAAGAGATACACGACCTGAAGGAGGAGTATAGAAAGAGAGAAATGTTCTGGAAAAGGCAAAAATCGGGCTTAGAAAATAAAATAGAACAGCTGGAGGAGAAGATAGAAAAAATGGAGAGCAGCGGAGGTGAAAGGTTAGAGAGCAACGAACTAATGAAGAAGATTAAGGAGATGGAAAGAAACTCGGAATTAGCCGAAAGGAGAAGAAGGAGAAATAATATAATTGTAAAAGGAGGGAAGATTGAAAACGGAAGTGAGAGGAAAGAGAAGATGAAGAAATTCCTAGAAGAAATAACTAAGAAGAAGGTGGTAGTGGACGAGGTGCAGGCAATTGGCCGGGGAGAGTATAAAATGACGCTAGTTAGATTCAATAAATGGGAGGATAAGAGAGAAATAATGGCAATGAGAAAAGAGATAGAAAGAGCAAGAAAGATATTTTTAGATGACGATCTGACGGCGACAGAGAGGCAGATACAGAAACATCTATGGGGTATAATAAAGGCAGAGAGAGAGAGAGAGAGAGAGAGAGAGAGAGAGAGAGAGAGAAGGGGAAGAGTGCAACGGTAGGGTATCAAAAGATATAGATAGACAATGTCGAAAGGAGATGGAATGAAAGAACTGGAATGCTGGAAAGCGGAGATGCTCTTCGGAAAGAGTAGAGAAGAGAGAAGTCAGGGAGAGGGAGAGAGGGAGAGAGCGAAAGAGAGGAGAGAGAAGAAGAAGATAAGGCGAAAGAAGGAAGAGGATTAAGGTGATGCTTTTGGAATGTGGCGGGAATAATTAACAAATGCGAGGAAACATGGGACTATTTGGAGAATTTTGATGTGATAGGACTAGTAGAAACATGGATGGAAGAGGACAATTGGAGGAAGATTAAAAATCAGATGTCCAGCAAATTCATTCGGAATTGTGTTCCAGCGAAAAGGGAACACAGGAAAGGAAGAGCAAAAGGAGGGATAATAACAGCAGTCAATCAAAATTTGAAATTTATAGAGGTTAGGGAAATTAGCGACGAGATGGTAGAAAACAGACTGGAGTATGGTGAAAACAAATGAAGAATAATCACGCTGTACGGTCAAAAGATGGAAGATACAATGGAAACACTAAGGGAGAAGGTACAAGAAGAGGATGAAGACTGTTTGCTAGTAGGAGGTGATTTCAACGCGAGGACGGAAAGCAGAGGAGGACCGATAAATGATGAAGAAGAAAATGAAAAGAGGAGCGAGACCAGAAAGTCAATAGATAAAATTGTGAATAGAAAGGGACGTATATTAATAGATAAAATAGAAGAAAGAGGATGGGCGTTATTAAATGGGAGTTTCGGAAGGGAAGGGGGATGGAGTTATATAGGAGAGATAGGGTCATCGGTTATAGACTATGTCTTAGGGAATGACAGAGCAGGAGAAGAGGTAAAAATGGTTGAAGAATTAGTTAGAACGGAATCGGGTCATGTTCTGCTGGAGGTGGAGTTGACAGGACCACAAGTGATAGAGACAGGGAAAAGGAAGAAAGAAGTGGAAGTAGAGAGAAGCGATTGGACTGAAGAAGGGAGAAAAGAATATCATGAGAAATGTGAAGGATGGTCGAGTACACAAACAGATACAGAAGAGATTTGGAAGGAAATGAAAGAAAAAGTAAAAAGCGCTATTACGAGGCACAAGAAAAGGATAATTCCATGGAGATTAAAAAGAAGAGAATGGTACAATAAGGAATGGAAAGAAAAAAAAGAAGATTGAGGAGATTGATGAGGGGACTGGAAGAAGGGAAGAATAAAAAAAAGAG